>CAKAOH010027630.1:11892-42196 GCA_916701665.1 Sebastiscus tertius | reverse complement strand
TTATTTATTTTAACATTTTTAATGATGTTTTGTTTTTATGTTTAATGTTGTGTTGTTGGCACAACTGACAGCCGTAACTATCATGAAATAACTGCAGTTCCTGTATTTTGTGCCAGAGAGCAGCAAAACGCTTTTTTAAATTCCAGTTGAACTTATTTTTTATTTAATTATTTTTTTTTTTTCGATTTTCGATTTTTTTTTCATATTATTTTTTTCATATTTATATTTATTTTTTTTTGTTGGCACAACTGACTTTTTTTTAAAAAAAATTTGAATTTTTTTTTTTTATTTTTTTTTCATATTTATTTTTATTTTTTATTTTTTGTTGGCACAACTGACTTTTTTAATTTATTTTTCATATTTATTTTTTATTATTATTTATTTTAACATTTTTAATGATGTTTTGTTTTTATGTTTAATGTTGTGTTGTTGGCACAACTGACAGCCATAACTATCATGAAATAACTGCAGTTCCTGTCTTTTGTGCCAGAGAGTAGCAAAACGTGTTTTTAAATTCCTGTTGCAGTTATTTTTTCTTTTATTTTTTTTCTTTATTTTTTTTCGATTTTCGATTTTTTTTTTCATATTTATATTATTAGTATTTTTTTCGATTTTCGATATTTTTTTTAAATTTATTTTTCATATTTATTTTATTTTTTATTTTTATTTTAACATTTTTAATAATGTTTTAGTTTTAAGTTTAATGTTGTGTTGTTGGCACAACTGACAGCCGTAACATCATGAAATAACTGCAGTTCTTGTCTTTTGTGCCAAAGTGCAGCACAATGCGTTGTTAAATTCCAATTGAAGTTTTTTATTTAATTTTTGTTCTATTTTTTTCTATTTTCCATTTTTTTTTATTTGTTTTCATATTTATTTATTCATTTTTATTTTAACATTTTCACATTTTTAGTAATGTTTTATTTTTTTATTTTTAAGTTTAATGTTGTGTTGTTGGCACAACTGACAGCCGTAATCATGAAATAACTGCAGTTCGAGAGTGATTGACAGCTGCTCGGAGACAGCAGGCCCCAGCTCGGCTCTGATTGGTTGTTTTCCTCCGGTCTGTGAAATCCTGCAGATACCATTAGGAGCACCGGAGAACCCCGGAGGACACAGAGGCACACTGACACTACTGTCAGGATATAGTGACCGTTTCATAAAAAATGCCTTTTTTTAAATCATATTTGCTCCATTTCTACCCACTGCTGCTTTAATTCCTAATTCGACTAGTCTGTTTGCAGAGTCACGATGGTGATTTAACTTGTAATTATAGAGGCAAGAATAACATGTCACTGTTGGTCTGCTCCTCTCTGTGTGTATTCACCTCCTGCTATCTGTGTTGTAAGACCTAGCACATGCACACTTAAAGCCTTAAACACAGCTGACTAAAGTGCTGTATCAAATGTTTGCTAATGGCAACACCATGTGGACACAAAGCAGTACGGCAGCTATAAAAGAACAAGCTGCTGAGAATCATTCTGGCTGTTCAATTGGATTGGAAATATGACCACTAATAACAACAAAATATGTTGTATAACAGGTTTACCATTAATCTTTTGTGTGACTATAAACAAAGTAATCACATTAAAACAGTAAATCTGTAAGACAACAACTAGATGAAAAGTGTCTCACCCACACAGGCGTTATCAATTCTTCTGCTTGATTAGACATCAGGTTTGAGTACACCAGAGCTGCTGGGAATTACCTGATTACCTACAAAACACTGTCAACCAATCAGAATGATGATAGGGTAAGTAGTTAATCAAATACACACAGTCCAAAGACGAGGTCTAATTAGGCAACATGAGTGAAAGCACCTGTGTGGTTCAGAACACTCACTCCGTTCATTGGTTACTGTCTCATTAAAGACAGAAAGGAAATGAAGCATCTGTTTTTATTGACTGTACGGTCTCAGCCACATCACTGATGGTTATTATTCTGTCTGTGCTGACAAACAGGAAGAAGATAGATGAAAAGACTTTCAACACTTTAATAAACAGCAGTGGATTAAGATTCTGTTTACACACAATATCTGAACATACATTCATTATAAAATAAATTAATTATAAAACGGACATGGCCATTTTCAAAGGGGTCTCTTGACCTCTGACTTCAAGATATGTGAATGAAAATGGGTTCTATGGGTACCCACGAGTCTCCCCTTTACAGACATGCCCACTTTATGATAATCACATGCAGTTTGGGGTAAAACTATGCAGTTTTTTGCATGCGGTATAAGTGTGTAATTTATTTCCTATTCTGAAAATGGTGTGTTTGAATATTTCAGCATACTGGGGTCACTAAACATCTCAAATTAATCTTCAGACTGGTTATGAAATGTGACCCACTTTGTTTATTGCAAAATAACTAATGAACACAAAGAAGCAGGAGTCAGATTGCAGATCCTTCAAAAGGAAACAGGAGCATACTACATGTAGAACTGGGTTTATTGATAGGAAACAATGCCTTATTTATGACGTGTAAATGATTAAAAACTGTGGTTTTACTGCATTTCTTTAGATTTAGAGACGATGTATCCTAAAAGCATGTATGCTTTCTATAACATGTTACATTTGGATTGTAACCTTGTGATCATGTTAGGGTAATAATGATGAAAATCTTAAGAAACTAAACTAGTTTTTATGTCTTTTAAACCCAGGCCAAAATATTCCTCTCGATGTTGGCACAACTGACAGCCGTAACATCATGAAATAACTGCAGTTCCTGTCTTTTGTGCCAGAGAGCAGCAAAACACGTTTTAAAATTCCTGTTGCAGTTATTTTTTAATTTATTTTTTTTATTTTTTATTTTTTTCGATTTTTTTTCCATATTATTTTTTTCATATTTATATTATTATTATTTTTTTCCGATTTTCAATTTTTTTTTTTTTATTTATTTTTCATATTTATTTTTTTTTTTATTTTAACATTTTTAATAATGTTTTAGTTTTAAGTTTAATGTTGTGTTGTTGGCACAACTGACAGCCGTAACATCATGAAATAACTGCAGTTCCTGTCTTTTGTGCCAGAGAGCAGCAAAACGCGTTTTTAAATTCCTGTTGAAGTTATTTTTTATTTAATTTTTTTTCTATTTTTTTCTATTTTCCATTTTTTTTTAATTTGTTTTCATATTTATTTATTCATTTTTATTTTAACATTTTCACATTTTTAATAATGTTTTATTTTTTATTTTTAAGTTTAATGTTTATTATTAAGAGAAAATTATCTTGGGATGGAAAGCAACAGCATTGTTCACTGTTCAGGACAATTAATCTAATAATAAAGCCATGCTTGTGGTCACTAGACTTTCATTAGGACTAATGTTTAGCTTATAATGATATGTATTAGAGCACACTAGTGTTTATCATGCAAGTACATGTGAGAAAGTGAACTGAAACAGGTTTTGGAATATGTTGTATTCGTAAAGCTTCTTATGTATTTGGACCTTTAGGGATCTAACAGGAGTGGAAGACGTATTTGAATCCCTTGCTTGAGTAAAAGTACTAATACAACAATACAAAAAAATACTCTGTTTAAGCGTCCGTAAACTTAAGTACTGTCAGCAAAATGTAGTGAAGCTTAAAGTGTCAAAAGTAGAAATACTATCATGATAATTGTCCCCTTTCAAAGTGTTATACTATTTTATTGGATTATTATAAATGACACATTGCAGCATTTTAATGTTGTAGCTAATACTTTTCTATATATTGTTGGATAGTTTATTTATTCTGTAGTAATGTATCGTATTTTATGAGAACCTCTTGTTTTTCATAAAAAATTTAAAATAAAAAATAACTAGCTGTAAAAAAGTACAAAGTTTCACCCTGAAATGTAATGAAGTAGAAGTATCTAAAAATGACTTAAGTTTATCCCGTTAGCTTGAACCTTGTATGAATGTCTTTAAATGTGGTATACTGTAAGTCTGAAACATCACAGCCAATGAGCAAGCAGAACAATACAGGCAGTTTTTGCATTTTATTGATAAATTATCATTTTTAAAAAGACCCACGAGCCATCGTCTCCTTTCTCCTCTCACTACAGTTTTCCAAGTACTGAATTTGAACTATGTACAAAGAGTATTTTTTAACATTATTTTCTGCTTCATCATCATCATCATCATCATCATCATCATCATCATCACATTCAAAACAAGGTTAGAAGTTTGAGCTGTGCCCACAGGTCAAGGTCAAGAGACAGGATGCTGAGTTGTTCTATAGCGATGCTAGCTAGCACAGAGTTCACCGGACGTCAGAGAGCGGCGATTACAAGCGGAGGGAAGAAGAGGAAGAGGGAGAGGAAGAGGAGGGTTTACATTCTAACTCACAGGTAGAAGGAGCAAAGACAGGAGCGTCATAAGCTTCAGCTGGAAACTGAAAAAAGTGACGGAGCATAAACAAGTCAACATGCAAACATGAGTCACCATGTTTTGGGATCATTTTCCACCATTGAGAAGGCAACGAAACCGCAGTGAAACGCACAGGGAGGTTCGCTTCAAAGTAACTCAAATGAACAGGTTATTGCTGTAGTGAGTTAAAAGCTGCATGGCACCAAAAATTAACACTGATAGAAAAAACAAAAAAACAAGCTCCTGTTGATCTTTTGCTCTTCTTGACTAATACTGGGCAGCAAAGTTGGCACACATGGGTATTTAAGGATTTCTTTTAAAAGTTGATCGTTTCGAGAGTTAAAATCATACAGCAATACTATGTCAGTGTACACAGGCAAGGTGAATGGTTACAATACAGTATGGGTACGCAGCTTTCTGTAGCCGGAGTTAAACTAGCAGCAAAACAACACATACAATTGCATATAATCGTAGTGCAATGGGCAAACTGTTCTCAGGACGTCGTCTCATTTTGGTCTGGTCTGTAACAAAAAAAATCAAAAAACAAAACTTGTCCAGAAAAACCAAATCCAACCAGTTTGCTGAACTAGCATTTTTAAATCTAAATTTTGACATTCATCAAGAAAAATCATTTTTTTTTTTTTTTTTTTTTTTTTTTTTTTAAATTTCGTCATTCTGGATTTTGGAGGATTTTTGCCAAAAACCTGGGCAGGATTTGAGTCCTTGTGGACTAGCAGGAGGACTGATCGACTGACACAAACATAACTAGACACACCTCCGACATACACCTCTTCAAACGCACACAACACGTCCTCAACACACTCCTGTCGAGACGCTCTGCAGGCGCTCCCCTCAGCTGAACATGACCGGTTTGAAATGTGAACAAGATGGAAAAAAAAAAACTAAATGTTGGGTTTGTTCTTCCAGCCATGCAGGGCCACGCCGAGCCGAGCCGAGCCGAGCCGAACCGAGCCGCGCAAGCCCGCTCTAGGCGAAGCTGTTCTCCGGGTAGCTGACTTTGATAGCACCCCAGTAGCAGGCTCGTATCAGACAGATGAGACCCAGAAGGTAGGCGAACGCCCAGGACACGTAGGTGGCGTTGTAACGATTGGCAAAGTCCCGAGTACCAACCTGTTAACACAGAGGAGAGGAAGAGAAGATGGGTGAAATATTAACACCAGGAATATTTAATTTATGCATTCATAAACGTTTATCTTGCAGGAGAGAGATTGATAAAATTAAGACCTTAGTTTATCCTAACAATCAGTGAAGCACTTCATCAGAAAAGTTGCAGAAAAATTGCAACAAGCTCAGAAACCTTAAATTAAGATATTAGGTACTGTAATCCCATGAAAATAATATTAAGTGAGTATTAATCTAATATGATTATACCAAGTCTGATGTGACTCTGATATAAAATCTGAAAAATATCTGGTTGTTTGTTAAAAAAATACAGTTTTTGTTTGAACAGGCCAAAGTGTATTTGATGTATTGTAAGATTATGCACTAAAACCACTATGCAAGATTTGTCACTTTATATCTCTCTATTTATTCCTTCTGTTTTTAATTTATCATTAGGCTCATGTTGTGTTTGAAACATGACCAAACCGATATTCTCTTGTTTTTTTCTGATAGTTTGCTTTTTTTAAAATGTTATTTCTCTTTTGTCATTTCTATTGTTTGACATTTCCAGCTAAATGGCTTCATTGTGAAGTGCTTTGCAGCTTTTATTTTGAAAGCACTATATGTCATATATAGTGGCTTTCAATAAGTCACTATGGTGCTGCTATGTCGGCGAATTTAGCGCACAAACCAACATGCCCAGATGTTTATACCTTTGCTGTTTTACGCTTAATTTATTGCTTATATATAAAAGTTTCTTGCATCCAGGTAACAAGCTTAACCCAATTAAAGTCACTGCTACGCAACCTGCAGACCACGGTCAAAAACTGTACGCTTCACCCAGCATGCAACACGCCTGGCTGCATCATACCCTTCCTGTATAAATGGGTATAAATACAGTCCCATTAGAGGTGACTGCCACCCAGTGTACCAAAAATACATTACACCAAATAA
Organism: Sebastiscus tertius; assembly: GCA_916701665.1. Taxonomy (NCBI): domain Eukaryota; kingdom Metazoa; phylum Chordata; class Actinopteri; order Perciformes; family Sebastidae; genus Sebastiscus; species Sebastiscus tertius. The sequence continues at coordinate 35,773 of CAKAOH010027630.1, read as the reverse complement.
ACACAAAGGTAAACAAATGAATGAAAGGTTCTTACCAAGACAAAGACAGTACTTACTGTTAAACCCACTCCAATGAAAATGCAGATCATTCCTATAGTTATATACGCACAACAGCGCCTCCTAGGGAGCGCACTACCAACAGAGGATCTGCAGAGAGAGATTGAGAAGAGAAAGTGAGCTGTTAGAGGGCAGAAAGATAAACATACTGAATACATTTAAGATTATTTAAAGGTTTGTTTGTCCTGAGAGAACATTACATTATTCTATCTGTTCTCATATTTTTTTTAAATGGTTGAGTCATGATTGAAAGAAAACATTGAAAACATCTTGTGGTACAGTTAAAATAGTTAACATTTGACTGATATGACTTCATCCCACTTTCCCAGTGATCTCACTCTACAGGCAAAAAATCTCTCTCCTCCCCTTTTTAAGAAAGCATGAAAGCGCCGGAGGCCGGTCACATGTGCAGCTCCCAACATCCAGACTGCATACCAACACACGCACAAGTCCACTGCCCTTAAGCACCAAGCTGGCATCAGTTATATATTTCTTTTTTCTTTTTTGCTTCACCATTTCTTTACTTTCTTCCCCCTCTCTGCTCTCACATGCCTCTCATGTGACGGGACTCAAGCATTCTTCAGGAGTCGTTGGTATTCAGATGGCTTAAGGGGAGCCCAGTCACCTGATTTCTTACCTTCTCCTACTTCTTAAAAAATCTCTTTCACGTTTTGTCTTTGTTCGACTCGCCTTTTACTTTTGTGCCGCCTGACCATCTCATTCATTCGACCTGTGACCGTATATGGAGCAGACCTCTTTTCAAAAGGATGTTTTTAAAGAGTTATGCTCTGAACATCAACTTGCAAAACAAGAAGGAATCAGGCAAAGAGATTGGATCAACTGTACGTCAGTCTGACTAACAGAAGACAGCCCTACTTCAACACTTCACATGTGTGATTGGGAGACTTTCCTCTGCGAAGTACTACTATACTAAAAAAGTATTAGTTCCTCATAAGCATGAAGGTAAAATCCTCACATGACTCACATGAAAATAAGGATTGAAAGAAAAAGAAGGAGAACAAGAAAGACAGAAACAGACACTGAGGTGAAAGAATCACAGGGTGTAATTTGTGAAACATTTTTAGTAGGCCTATAAAGATTATGAAGACAGGTGGGCTGTTAAAGTAACATTTATAGAGTAACTGGGAACTTAAATAAAACAATTTCAGAATTTGAACTGAACCTCTGCATTTGCAGGAATATTTTAATCCATTTTTTAAAATTCAATTCATCAAGTAGTGTGATATTTTCACTCTCTTGCCTTGTCCTTTCCACATGTAGCTCAGGGATGTGATCAAACTCAATAAAACAAAAGGTCAGCCAGGCATGCCAAAGACACATATATAAACTTCAATATTTAGACAATAATCTCAAAATGCAATAACACAACGTGCTGTCAACATAATAATAAATAGGCTACAGTATATGCCTTCTTGTCAGACTAAGAAAACAGTCTGCTTTGGTGACGGTCTTCTTTTTCTACATCTGCAGCTCTTTTATCCACATTTCTGCAAATCTGCAGGCAGGAAAGGAGGAAACCTCCGGTCTATTTACTAAGATGAACAGCAGACTGTTCAGGGTGGAGGCGTTCATCGCGTGAGACGTGGTGTCATCTCTATTGTCACACAAGCGTGAACACTCACAGTGACAAGTCTATTTATGATTTTCTTGTTGTTCGCACTACAGACTGTTCTCACGTTACAGTACTTTAGTTAAATACATTTTTGACATGTTTTTATTTTAGTGAAGTAGCATTAATCACTATGAGGGGGGGGGATACATTTTGTTCTCACTGGGGATAAAAATAATTCAGCAGAGGCAGGGATACATAGACCAGAGGGGGGGAAATCCCCGTCAAATCCCTCCCTGGCCCTTCATCACTCCTGACTTCTTACAAACGGATTATCATAAAAGACTTGTTGTTGAGTTGAGTTTCCAGAAGAGAGACGTTTTTGTCACACGTTTTATTTGTAAAACTTTGGGAGAGGAGACAGAAACTTCTTAGTTTGCGATATAATGTTTTATTTTGGAGCCTGTATATGTGCGCGACTGGAGCTAAAGATAGGTAAACAGAGAAAAAGACAGAGAGAGATGTAAATAGAGATATTGTTATATGAAATAAAATGCAAGGAAAGATGGCAGAAGAAGGACAGAGACAGAGACAGGTATAGAAAAAGACAGACGCAGAGATAAGAGACAGAGATTGAGGCAAAAACAGCAGCTTGTTATTCTGATGCAGGCTGTCTGTCGTCTCGCTGTAGATACAGCTCATATCGTGATGCCCTCCCACCACCTCTCCACCCTGTGACCCTCCTACATCGTTACCATTACATGTATTGAGGCCAGGCTCTAATTCCTGTCACACGTCGAGATTAGCCTCCATCACCTCCCCGCTCCGTCCAAGAACTACAAAGTCCAGACCTCTGAAGCTCAGCGTCCATAAACTAAGCTAAACTAAACTTGTCCAGCAATGAGAGCTGAAAGTCTTAAGTATTTACATCTATGACAAGCTGCATCATACCAAACCACAAACCTACATGACTGAGAGTTGATGCCTATGCAGAAGATGCAAGAGATTCTGCTTCCTCCAATGTACATTATGTCTTGTTTATTTATTTTAAAGACCATTTTTAGGCCCATTCTCTGCAATCTTTTAAATGTTATGTCACAATTAATCAATTTTAAAAACACATTTGAGAAAATCTGATGCATTTTGGCAGCCATTGACTTCTGTTTATTTCTGTCCGAAGTTACAGATTCTTGACACTCTTTGCAACGTCTCAGTGAACATCCAAGTCTGCATTAAGATTTGTTAAAAGCTACATTATAATTCGGGCTGGGCGATTTGGAGAAAATCAAATGTCACAATATTTTTGACCAAACACCTCGATATCGATATTGTGACGATATTGTAGGGTTGAGCATTGGTTTTACAAAATATTTACACAATGATGATTTTTGATAAATAATCATCAGTAATGTGGATATAATGACTAAGTGGGTAACGGCAGATAAGAGAACGGATAGAACAGTCTGGTAAGTTCAGAAAATGACATCACTTTACTGTAATTTAACCTTTAAAACCAGGAAGAGACAACACTAATGCCGTATTATAATATTACAATATCCAAAATGTAAGACGATATGTAGTCTCATATGACATATCAATATAATATCGATATATTGCCCAGCCCTAATTCCTAATTATAACGCAAACATTTTAAATCACTCTTTAACTGTAAAACCAGATGATGTTTATACACATAAGAAAGTTTCTGCTAAATGAATTTCATACCGTACAGAAATTAAATGAAAACCAATGGCTGTCTGCAAAAGGAATAATAAAAAAAAAATCATCCAAAAACTGAAAATGATCCGCTAAAATGTAAATTATTGGAGTTGAGTTGGGACTAAAACTTGAAAACACACCGCTACGGTAATTTAAGTTTCCACCTTTGTGTACAGAGTTAAATGGAGGTTTGATGGACTCACATTTTTTTGCAGTGGGGACACTTGGCTAGCGTGTTAAAGCGAAGCTCCATCCACTGCGAGGAAACACAAGAAGAAAAAGCACCGTTAGCATCTACACATGCACATGTGAACACAGAAATGTTAACGACACACTATAATCCGACTGGACTTTAGAACAATCAACACCTAAGACCTACTGGGAATGATTTTAGATGATCGGTTATGATGGTTTATTATGTCTGTATTGGAGAGAATATGAAAAGGTAGGCTAAATTAGCATCTAAAATGACTCCTATATTAGTCAGGATTGTAAATATACAATAGTTTCATTAAGGGTTACACCAAAAATGTTTATCCCATCACCAAGCAGCATAATTTAAAAGGTCCTATTGACACAAGTTTAATATGTGACCTTTGACATCTGCCTTCAGAGGAGGTTTGAAAAATTCAATAGAAATTCAGTCTTGATTTAAGCCAATTTTTATTCTGAAGCTCTCTTCAAAGCCATATGTGTCACATTATCACCAGTGTAAATAAGGCCGCAGATTGAACTGGAGCAGGTTAGGCTGTTGTTAATGACCAGCGTTCTCAACCTCTTGTTGTGCTGGAGGAGAGCCATCGCTGGGGAGGGCAGACATTGGCTGGGATGACGTGGCGTCCTCGCTGCCCTACAGACGCCGCAAGCCACAACGTGCACACGTTAAGAGGACAATACCACTGATTTTGATTTTGTCATACTGACTCAATACCTCAGGTTGTGCACCTTCTTCCTTCAATGAGACTTTGCACTTCCTTTTATTAAAGTGGCAATCCTTAAGATTTCAGTCTTGGTTGATCGTCATATGGTGTTTTCATTTAAACAGATTAAAAGATCAACAGGAGAAGAACCTCTTGTTAGCTCTTATGTGTGCTTTGGACTAACCTGAATAAGCTACACCACCCGTAACAACTGTGCAACGATAATATTACTGTAAAAAATCCCCTATTTCCATCACCAAACGCTTGAGAATACGCTCAAGATTATTAATATGCACGTATCGACAACAGCACATCAACACAATTCTGCATGAACAACTCTGCGCTTGGTTAGATTGGTTGTCTTGGTGGGTTTACGTACAAGAAAGGTGTTGCCACAGTGACCGCAGACCACCCTCATCCCCTCAGGTTGGATGGGCAGCGCCGGCTGGGCGGGTTGCTCCTCTGGGATCACCATCACCGGGCTCAGGTTGATTATGCGTCTGCTGTCGAGGGAACAAAGATATGGACGAGTTTATGATTACAACCTATCCAGGACAGGACTTATAAACGTTTTTGATGAAATGAAACTATAGAAAGAGTTCGATCCACCCTCTAAATGTTGACTTTTCCGGTGCCAACATTTTGTCCGAGCCTCAGATTTGGCTTCAGAAAAGAAGTAAATGTAGTGAACTTGACTCCCTGCTGCCTACCAGTTCGGTCGAGGACATCCTATCCTCCTGGACGTGTCTTTACAGATGAGCAGGCAGTTACAGGGACACCTCACATATTTCTTCCCTGTCGGGGGGTTCTTGATGGGCTGGAAGGCAACATGTCAAAATCAGTTTAATACAGAACGTAAAGACAAAGCCACAAAAGAGGAGAGCAGCTGGATTAAAACAGTGTAGAGGTGACACAGCAGAGCCTTTCAGACATAACAGGGTGTAAAACGTGCCGCGCAAAATCAATAGCTTTGCCTTTAATCTATGAATAATATATTAGTTCACCCAACAGCTTCAAATGTCCTTAGTATGTCCTCTTACATGCTGTATTTGTCATTTATAAAGCCTCTGTATGCAACACTCTGTGCTGTTTGTGTCTGCATATATACATAAATACACACATGCAGACAAATTTGAATAAGGCTTATAATACATATACATTTTCAGAAGCAATTGTATTGAGAAATGTTTAGTTTATGTAGAGGAGTTGATCCAGCTCCAGCTTTAGATTTATGTCTTCAGTGTTTGGGGAACCTGAGATGCAACAACTGAATGCCAAACACTGTTTTAGTCCAGTGTAACAGAAGATCATTTAGGTTGTGTTGATGTATTACAAGCACCAGAAACATCAGCCGGTGGAAATGGCATCTCCCACCCGAGTGTCTGTGATGACAGCCATTCATCCTCCTCGCTGCCTCCGCTGACAGCTCGATCAAAGCGACACATTCAAGTCATACGGAGCATCTTATCACCGGGCTGACTGATCGATGTGACAGATGTCTACATCAACATCTGGTGAGGCTCTAAAAGGTCGACATTGCCAAGATGAAATTAGTCAAAGAGTTGGTGTCCAAATCAAATGGTTTCTCTCTTGATCGCCCGACAAATTCCATGTTTTATGAAGCAAAAAGATGCAATAATACAGAAAAGGCGTGTGCATGTGTGATTACATTGCCAAAGGGATGAATGGTAGATTGATTGTGAGAATAGCGGAGAGGAGAGCAGCTCAAATAAAACTGAAGACTTAATGTCTTTACTGAACTCGACAGTCGAACTATTACGACTCAACACCAGCAATCATTTATAAAAGCCGTCACCGGCCGGAATGCACTTACTGTAGCTTCGTTGCAGACTGTGCACTTGACCACGTGCTGATGCAGCTTTCCATCCAGGTTTATGAGTGACTGGCATACGCGGCAGTTGATGACAGGCACACCGCCGGCGTCGGGGCTGGCGATGGCTGTGTAGGGAGGAGGTAGTTCGGCTTTGAAAAGAGGAACGGGGCAAAGCACACAACACACGGCCAGCTGTTAATCGCATGCATGGATAACACTTCAGACAGCTTCAGACAAGAAATAAATTCAATGTCAGAATGTGTCGTTGGTTGATAAAAAGCAACAAGATGCAGCTGAAAGATGAGGAAGAGATCTAGTGAGTGTCAAACTGATATTTCCAAGGTCAAGAAAAAGACATTAGATGTTAAACAGTGTATTATGTTTTGGAAATAAACTGCCCGTGCATTCTGTGGATTAGACACAACAAGATCTTATTTCTGATGAGGATCTAAACCAAAACAAAGTCATATAATCTAAGTGTAGGACTCTGATCTCAAACAAAACCACAAAGATGATTGCTGTCCAAAAGTCCAAAATCTTTGAATGTGTGTTAAAACATTTCATAAAGAGCTGAAACATGAATCAATTAGTCGATCGGCAGAAAATTAACTATGATTGAATAACCGTTTGAGCAAAAATGACAAACATTTGAGAGCTCCAGCTTCTAAAATGTGAGAATTTGCAGCTTCTAATAATCAGCATATTAACGGATAATGAAAATAATCTTTAGTTGCAGCCATGATATTATAATAAGCTACCCACTGCAATTTACAACACAAAAACAAACATCTGATGCATCCCAAAACAACCTGCAGTTAGAGAACGGACCCGTTGTTTAACGTGTCTTACAATTCTCACCAATAGGAATCATTTTCAGGATTCTCAATATTGCATGTAACATAGAAACGTTATTCAATGCCTCTCTTAGTAACCATTAAACCTAGTGTATGGGTAGGCAGCCTGGAAACACTGCTGCACATACTGTACGCAAACCCATGACAGCCCGCTGTGTACGACTCAACACTGACTGCTCAACATGTGACTCTTCTCTCTTTGTCAGGGGGCCGAGCACCACTCTGTATGTTTAAGAAAGAAACAATGGGCCCTTTTAGGTACAAAAGTGGTGACGTAGAGACATAGTTAACATGTAGTATATGAGCTGGTCTTCTTATTGTGAGGCTGTGGCATTTGAGGACATATTAATATGATATAATGTAATGTTTGAGCTACATTTGTAAGTAATATGTAATACAATATATTCATAAATGCATGGATAGAAGTAAATACGTCATGTATTACAGTATCTAACTTTTTGTGACTTTTAAGGAACAAATAGAGATCCCACCTACCCACATTTTATGGACATATGGGGTTTTAGACTCGTTCAGTTAGCTAAAAAGTTCCTAATTACTTTTGGCTGAGAAACAAAGAAAAGCCAGACCACTGATTAATGTTTTAAGTGTGTGTGTGTAATTAGTGTTTTATCTTAATGTATGATAGAATTACTGTGAACTAACTACAGTAGCCACTCAACTGAACTCTGTACTGTTTAATCCCACATTAACCTTATGTAACTGGTCTACATTCCATGCGTTATTCAGGGTTTTAATAAATCCATAGATTTGCATCAGTCACTACAATTACTACTACTACTATTACTACTACTACTATTACTACTACTACTATTACTACTACTACTACTACTACTACTGCTGCTGCTACTATTACTACTATTACTACTACTACTGCTGCTACTACTATTACTACTACTACTACTACTACTACTACTATTATTACTACTGCTACTGCTACTACTCTCATGAGATGGATAACGTTAGACATTGACCTTGAATGGTTAGGATAGGTCGTCGAGCAGTTTTTGTCGATCATCTTACAGCAATGACTCTGCACATTTTTTAAATAAAAAACTTTCCGTATAAAATACAGAAAATTCCATCAAATATAATACTTCTATGTAGGGCTGCCCACTCTTCGTCGATTAGTCGACTAATCTGTCGTTCTGGTCTTAGTCAAATAAGATTTCTTTAGTCGTTTCTTATGCTTTTTTTTATTCTGAATGACTCATTTCCCAGATATCTATGAGCACATTTCTGGTAAACACAATCTAAAGTGGTGCTTTTGTGTGATTCCTTGTGGAGAAACTCAGTTTTACAGATCTGTTCAATCAACTCAGCGATTAGTCGACAAAAAAGAGTGTTGGTCGACTGAGAGTTGTTTTGGTCGAGGACAGCCCTACTTCTATTCATTTAAATTAGAGGCAACGTCATGTGAAATGTGCGTGTTTGAAGTTATACTGCCTACATTCTTCATATACCCCAAGTACAGATTTACTGCACAGCTCAGGCAGCGATGGGACAAATGTAGAGCTGGAAGAATTTGTCAATCGACAGAAAATTAACCTGCAACAATTCTGATAATCATTCAATTGTCAAGTCTCTTTCATGCAAAAATGCTCCCAAAAAACAAGCAATTCAAATGTGTCAATCCGGGTTAAGAGAAAATATGACGGGCATTTGTCAGTATTTTCTGACATCTTATAGACCACACAATTATTCAATTAATTGAGAAAATGAACAGGTTAATTGATAATGTAAATACTAATTTGATGTAGCCACAGACAAATGACCAACAACCGCAACACTGTATACATATCTACTGTGTTACTGGGATGATACACCTATCTCCCGATTCGATACTATCACAATACTTGGGTGCCGATTCAATATGTATTGCGATTTATTGCGATTTTTTACTAGCGTTTTTAACACTAGACCATGGGAATAAGTTGAATATAATATAAATATAATAAAACATCTAAATGAATACAATAAAAATGTTTTATTTTCAGCATGTATGTAGTCAGAGATGTCCTGAAGTCAAATATATCAGTCATTGTCAGCCATTATTTATTCAAAACATTTCCAGCAACTCAAAAATCAAATCATCATTTCCCCTCACAAATTAGTGGTATTTTCTTTTTAATTTTAATATCTACAGTGTATCTCTTGTGATACATTTATTAAGCCTGACCCAAGTCTACTTACCAAACACAGAGGAGGCATCTAATCTGACAAATCACCAATTTCCTCCCCTCTAAATGAGATAATGGGACGAGTCGACGGGTAAACGAGCCTGGCTCTGAGATTTAGAGACACTCGACAGTTGACGCCACAGGGACAGATGGAGCATCCCGTCTACAACCGGGCAAACGTGGCTAGAAATTCAACCAAAGCATGCCAAAGACTTGACACTCCTACTGTGTGATGCATTTTCTACTTCTACACCTTGAATTCAAATACAGTCAGCACTTCTCTCTGTTGTCTCAATCACAATCTCAGGAGAGGCCTGATCCTACTCGCTCCTCTCTCTGCTGTCAAGTTCTCCTAATGCATGTTTGAAACTGAATATAGCAGCTATAGGTTTTCACTGGCTGTCCTCGGAGCCAGCGGTAAGACGAGAAGACACTCTACTACAACCCCCAGCGGCACCACATACAGTACAGCCACCATCACGTCCTGCCAGGCTGGTGCCATCACTGACTGTGTGATTGTGTGGTTTGTGGTGAAGAATGGCTGACTGAGAAGCTGGTATGGAGACACAAGCTCCTCAGGGATCTTTTGTATTTCTTTATTCTGTTTCCTGTTGCTCATGTGGCATAAAATAACAAAATCTCTTTAAGGTTAAAGGATAAGCCTCTATAATTGTTCTTATTGTCAACAAACCCCATGAAAAGATTAAAACCAACAACTAATTAGTCCGTCTCAGTATTTCTGTTTCACTCAGCTCATTAGTTCCTACTAATGACATAAATCATTATATTTCCTCAAAAAAGCTAGAGTTTCTAGCAAACATTACTCAAACAGGAGTAAATAGTGTTTTTGTTAGGGACTAATTTTAGTTGCGGATTAATACACATTTGGAGTATCACGATGTAGGTCATTTCATATCTCAATAACAATATATGTCACGATATAGCATATTGTCTGGTGATTCAATAAATAATTGTCTATATTAAATAACCAGCCTATTTTTGTATACTCCTGTGTGGATGAAATACTTGACAAATGAAAAGTACTGAGTGTTTTCTCATTTTAAGAACTTGAGTGCAAAATTAACTTAACAGTTTTAAGTGAAATTATAAATAAATATAAATATATATCATCATATTGTGTAGCTCTGCAACATATATGTAAAATAATATCATGATATAGCAAAATATTTTTGCAATTGCTCAGAAGTTTGTCCTTTTTTTAACAGGATGTAGCTCTGATTAATTACCGTATAGCAAACATACGATGCAGTGATGATTGACCAATCTTGTTGGGGTCAATTTAGTTAGTAAATGATGGCGTACATGGCCTTTGTGTGATGTAGTGCCGCTGAAGGTTTTCAAACCACTTCCACACCGCTGAAGTTTTTTTTTTTGGAGGAAACTCCTCCACAGCGGAGCTATAGCAACAACGCAGCTTTCAGCCATGTGTGTTGCTGCTATATATGTAATCATGACGTTAATTAATATTGTTGATAATAAAACATACTTTTATCATGTTAACATGTTTTCATGTACAATATGATATGGTACACCTGATTCAAAATAAACTACAGTGGCCATGTTGACTGTAATGAAGGAACATGTCACTCAGTGCAACAGTGTGGCTCACTGATGTGTTTCTAATACTTTTTGAAGGTCTATGGCACAAAAGAAATAATATACATATCAGGATTTAGCTAAACAGACAACACTTGTTAGTAGAATCAACTCATTGTTGGTTCCGATATTTCCAGGGGATTTGTAGACAATAAAAACATATTCAGAATATCACCAGACTCATCCTTCCCAGTTACCCTGGAGAACTGGCTCTTCCCTGACAAGCACCACAGTACAATATGAGGCTTAATGTTGCAGATTCTTGTCCCCACCCTTGCATGACGTTGCTTGAATACCTTGTCACAATCTCAGGCTTAAAATGTGGACAAAATGTGTATTTTAACATATTTTTCTATGTCAGTAAATGCACTTTCTCTGAGTGAATGTAAAGATGAAGAATTAATTCATCACTGTCAAGATTAAAATACCATTCAGGCTCGCACTGCCTTTTGTTGCAGTCAATTTATTCTGCCATTCAAGCGTAAAAACATCAAGCAGGTGGCAACAAGCACAGTGCCAGTCTAAGCATTCAGCTACAGCCAAGGTCATTGGTCTCCGCCCCTCACCACCACCACCATCACCACCACCTCCACCACACGGTGAATACAGCAAACAGTGAATCTCTACCTGATACAGCTGAATAAAAACGGATGGTGGACATTCATCAGGTAAAAGACTCAGAATTCCTCAGTGACAGTTTCCTAAATGCAGCTGATTATTAGTCAAAGCAACGTCCCAGTCATTCAGGGAAACAAATAGCTCAGTTTTGGCTTCTTTGACTAATTAATCCATTTTACAAACTGGCTGATAGAGGACTCAACAAACCCAGAGAAACAAGAATTAGCCGTAATCCAGACTGCAGAGAGGGAGGGAGGTGAAACTAGGCCATGAAATATACTGACATTCATTTAGGCTTTTCCCTAAGTCGGTTGCTGTAACATCCAAACAGGCTGTCACTTCACAGGTTATTACAGTCCAGCGTTAAAGTCTTTATGAACAATCCGGTGGCGAAATATGATCTCTGCCAGATTAAGACTGCTTCAGAACAACAAAATATTCATTTTTCGACGTTGTGTTTGCGCGATATTAGCCGTTTGCCCTGAAATTCTCTGTAAAGAGTATTACACGGTCAATGAATCCATTCATTTGAAGCAGATCAACCAGTGTGTGCAGAGCAGGGGTGTAAGAAAATATCACACGAGTATTGTGATATCATGTGTTGTGATACTGTATCAATTCTCAAAAACACTATTTTTAAATAACCTCTTAAAAATCCCACATCCCGCCATCTGACCCAAAAACTATTCTGACTTTCAGAGGTTGTAGCAGGCTCAGTTTTAAAGCTAGAGTGAAGCTACTGGCATTATATGAAACTAAAAAACGTAAGGAATCCATTGTTACCAACCATGTCATACTAGCTTGTTGCGAAGGATGTTAAAAAACACTCTAAATTTGCGCTTTATTTTGGTGAGGAAAAACTGGCATGGCTATTTTCACAGGGGTCCCACTTTATGATAATCACATTTAGTTTTTTGCATGTAGTACAAATGTGTTATTTTTGCCTATTCTTAAATGGTGTATTTCTGGTGTGTTCTTTATACTATGACTATGATGTTTTACTAAAATTCGCAATATATCGCCTTGCTTACAGTATCATAATATATCGAATCGTTACCCCTGTAGATGATACGTGTGGTATCGCCAGATTCTTGCCAATACACAGCCCTCGTGCCGAGGCAAAGAAACATTGTTTTATGAGCCCATAACGAAAAGGTACAACCAGAGGGAACTTTGTGCTCAGTGTCTGACGCTAAATTTACTTAAAACAAAACATAATCCTTTGATATGGGAGTCTGATCTGGATGTTTTTGTAGAAACACTAAGAGGGAACATTTTATCAAGTAAAGCCTCCAGCAAAAAGAAAAAAAAAAAACATGTGTCTCATTATCAGCTTCAAAATGGGATTTGAGATTTGATCTTCTACCATATAAACTCAGAATCAGACTAAATTCAGTGCAAAGGTCAGGCTCCTAAGGCTGAGTGGACTGATTTATGAGCTGTAATTGCCTGGGTCATTCAGCCCTGCAATGCATTATAGTGCTGTGTAACCTACATTCATCTGTCTTACTAAGCAAAATGTGGACACTGTGTCAGTCTCCTGACTTGCTCATGCACATGTTTTGTATTGTACTGAAGATGCTAGAATAGATTCAAACTTGTCTTTGCAAGATCGAGGATAAATATGGGGTGTTTACCGATTGTCAGTTTGATGGATTAAAGCAGCAGTAGGTAGAAATGGAGCAAATATGATTAAAAAAAGTTATTTTGATGAAACGGTCACTATATCCTGACAGTAGTGCACGAGACAGGTAATCTGAAAAACATCATGTGCCTCTCTGTCGTCCGGTGCTCCTAATGGCATCTGCAAGATTTCACAGACCAATCAGAGCCGAGCTGGAGCCTGCTGTCTGTGAGCAGCTGTCAATCACTTGCGAACTCCGATCAAACGGTCAAACTAGGCAGCGCTGATCAAATATGAATCAATATTATGTTACGTTAATGCCTATTTCTTGCCTCAAATGTTTTCAGAAACATCTTGTAGTTTACGGTTTAGCTGTAAAATGAGAAAATTTGACACGGCAGCCATGTTGAGATCAGTTGAGGAAATACCAAGCACCGCCCACCAGCCGGAGCACAGCCAACAGAAACGCTATCTCTCTCTATGAAATGACCTGTGATTGGCCAAAGTCGAGATATTTTAAAGCCTGAAAACAGAGCCATGAGGAGGTGCAGAAGTCTAGTTATCTCTCAGAACACTTGAATTACAATATGCTGAAAGGTTATTATGGAATTGTTGCCCAATGATGCCAAAAATGTTCTGCCTACTGCAGGTTTAAATAAGTAGTAGTGACTGAAGAAGTGCGAATAATATGAATATGTACCCCCTGATTTCTTATTTAATGGAATAGCAGCAGAATGGTATAGCAGCAGATAGGCTTCAATGGTTTGGTTTTCTGTTGTTGCATATTTATATACATGCATTAGAACCATACTTTACAGTGATTAAAGTCTAATTTCCATGCAAATGAGCAAACTGGCAGCTATAGATGTCACATTTATGACATTTAAATCATGCCATGCTGTAGGAAGGACACACATCTGGGCCTTTTTTTGGTCGATTTTTGCAGCTGTGGGACAAAAGGCTGCCTTCATCTGCAGTGGGTCATTTCATCCCCCATCAATCAACAACATTAGAGCCCACATCTCATCCAATGAGGCCTCCCTGTGCCATCATGACTCCAACAAACCAAGACCCAAAACATTGCAGGCCCCAGTGAGCTGTAATTGTCTAGGTCATTCAGCACCTGCATGCATTATAGTGCTGTGTAACCTACATTCAGCTGTCTATACTAAGCAAAACGTGGACACTGTGTCAGTCTCCTGGCTACATGTTTTGTACTGTATATTGAAGATGCTAGAATAGATTGTCTTTGCAAGATCAAGGATAAATATTTGGTGTTTACAGTCCAAGCAAATGAGCAAAACTGGCAGCTAAAGATGTCACATTATGACATTTAAAATCATGCCATGCTGTGGGTTTGATCCCATCCATGAAAGATCCACATATTATATCTTTATATTGATCTTGTCTCTAAAGGTGGAGGCTTCAGATAAACCCAATGTTTTTTTTGCCTCTTCCTGCACTGTATATTCTTCTTTTATTTTTTTTTGTTATGTTGTATAGTCTTAAATTGTGCAAAACAAATAAACAAAATAAACAAGGACACATCTGGGCCTTTTTGTCGATTTTTGCAGCTGTGGGACAAAAGGCTGCCTTCATCTGCAGTGGGTCATTTCTCAACAACATTAGAGCAACATTAGAGCCCACTATCCATCCAATGAGGCCTCACTGTGCCATCACGACTCCAACAAACCAAGACCCAAAACATTGCAGGCCTCAAGTGAGTCGTGATGTTTTCATATTTCTGCAGTAAAAACATATCTGTTATTATTGTAGGCCCCTCTTCTCTAACCCACTGCTCCACTTCTCACAGTGCAAGCTCCACCTTTTTCTCCTCAGCTGCAGATTGATTGCCCCTTTTCATCGCTGCAGTTGTTATTTACGCACAAACTCGATACGCCCAAAAATGATTCAGCATGCAGCCAGGCAGCGGTGTCTCTCTCTCTCTCTCTGTAGCCGAAATGTCGTGTGTTTACCTCGGGGACTTGAGTCCTGCAGGTACGGAGGAGCAGTGGGGGTCACGTTCTCCGAGTTGGGACCCGACAGCAGAGGAGATCTCTCGTCCATGCCGTCGGAGGCCATGTCGTTACCGGAGAGGATTGACGCGCAGAGACGAAGCTCCTGGCTGCACCGAGTCTTCACCCAGTGAAGCAGCGCGGAGGAGCCGGTTGTCGGTGTCGGTGCTGCCGAGTCGCTCCGGTCCAGCAGCCCCGGTGACGGCAGCCTGGAGGAGGAGGAGCTCCACGGTGATCCCCAAGAATCCCCGCCCCTCACCACCATGACCCAGACCATGATGGGATCTTAATGCTGAACATACAACATCACTATGATGGAATGTTTTTGTGTGAAAATGATGTCCAGAAATTCTAAATTCTAAATTCTACATTCTAAATCTAAATGCACTACAGTCTGGAAACACGTGCACAGGTTTATTTGGATTGTAGTCCATATTTTCATGAATAATATATATATAAATAAATATCATGCCTGGACTCCAACAGCAGTGTTTTAGTGATGGAGGGAGGGACACAGTGAGAAGTCAATAAAGCAGCAATTCCCAGTAATCTCCACTAGATGTCACTGTAGGATTACTGTGTGGTCCCTTAGACCGGGGGTCAGCAACCTTTACTATCAAAAGAGCCATTTTAGACAATAAATAAATAAATAAATAAATCTGTCTGGAGCCGCAAAACATTTGAGCATTGTGATGAAGGTAACACAGTTTATAGTCTAAGTATATAGAATATAAGTCTAATGCAGTGAAGGCCAAAGTGTATATGTACGACAGGGTATTAGGGCCACATTGAGGGAAAAACATCTGAGATTTAATTCAATTCAATTCAATTCAATTTATTTTTGTATAGCGTCAAATCACAACAGAAGTTATCTCAAGACGCTTTATATATAGAGCAGGTCTTAGACCGTACACTATGGTTTAGAGACCCAACAAGATCCACCAAGTGTGCTGTGGCCAGGAAAAACTCCCCGATTTAGTGGGAAGAAACCTGGAGCATCCAAAACAGTCATAACATAAGATACCTTATTAATACCAAAGGAAATTTCTTTTTCTTCTATTTCTTCTTTTTCTTTTCTTTTTCTTTTTTATCTTTTGCCAGAGATAGCTAAAAAAAATTACAGCATAAGAATAAAAACACAACAGAGTAATAAATATAAAGTGTATAACAAATAAAATTAACACCAGTGCCTAATAGAATAACAATAAAAGTCAGATAAATTTAGTAAAATAAGTAAACTAAAATAGAAAAATAATATTGTGCATGATATTACATGTGACATTCTGTCATTGTGTTACTTATGGATGGAATTATATTGAAAATAAATTATTTCCCTTTTTGCTGGGGACCCTTGGTGGTCCCCGGACCCCACTTTGACCACCACCGTGCTACTGTAGGCTCTATGTTTACAAGAGAAAAGCAAAGATTTAAGTCTAAAACATGATTTTGTGTTGCAGAAATACTTTTTTCCTGCACAACCCTGAGGATTCATCTTGCAGCCCTATGGATACTAAAGAGTGTATCTAGACATTGACATTTATTTCTCTTTACTGCAGCAAACTGGATTGAAGTAATGCCTCTCTGGCTGAAGTGCAAACTTTTAGCTTTAGAGACATTTTGTCTGCTTACAGAGCAAATGCATCTGGATTGATCGGACAACACTTGAGGGAATAAAATTCTGGTGTAGAAATCCTGAAGCCTTTTTTATTATTTATAAGATACACTTCTCAAGGCCCAGAGAGAACACCAGCTCTTTTTTCTGTTTTACTGGTTCTTTTATATTCACATGTTAAACAACTTTTGCATGTCTTTCCATCCTGGAGGAGGGTTCCTTCTTCTTCCCTATTAAAGAGGGTTTTTATTCCAACTCAAGGGTCTTAAAAGAGTGTATATGGTGAACAGATTATAAAGCCCTCTGCGGCAAATGCTTTATTTTAATTACTGAATATAAATAAAATAGACTTTAGTAGACAATTATGATAGTTTTAATAGCATATTGCTAATGCAGTTACATACAATTCACATTATTATGAGATCAGTGTACATTTACGGCTTTTTATATGTGTTGTGTGTGTTATATTAGATTGTGCCTGTTGTCATGGAGCCTGGTTTCTTTGGTGTGTTTGATGTGTTGTATATCCTGACTTGCCAAACAGTGTAATTGTGCAGGAATCTGAAAGTTGGCACTTAACCTCATTGAGTCATTTCTTTCATTTCAAATGCAACACAATCATTTTTTTCGGTCTCTCCCACCTGATTTATTTCACAATTGAGCCGAAAACATGGATTTTCGCCATCTGAAAGAAACTGTTAACCTTAACATCTTCTCTTTGTTGGTGCCAAATGGTTTAAAAATCATTAGCAAGACTTTAAAAACAACATCTGGCTGCTGCCACCGCCAGCTGTAGACCAGACCAAAGTGTGGACACAGCTCATCTAGCGGGATCTGATCTGCGTTATACTTCCCTACCCTTACAAAAAAGAAGTATACTTCAAGATTATTTTACAAAGTTAACTTAAGTGTAGTTCAAGTATATTCCCAAGTATACTTTATGTAAAAGGTATACTAATATCAGTGTACCACTTCAATACTTCCTGGGACTAAATTGGCCCACTTTTTAATTTATACAAGTATACTTTAAATGTTAGCGTAGTAAAATACTTTTCTGTATACTTTTCAGTATAAGCTAAGGATACTTAAGTATGATTTTGTTTAAGTGTATCTCTGATAAGTACATACAAAGTAAACTGAAAGCTCTTATTTTAAGTTTAAAAGAAATATACTAGTAACACACTTGAACAAACTTCTTTTTTGTAAGGGCACCTTTCTTTAGAGTTACAAAACTTAAGTTTTACAGTTTGTCCTGCAGATTCACAGCACATCTTTTAAGATTGATGGTGTTCGCCTCATGCTCACTCCTCCCCTATAACATTACTACACCCTTGATAGTTTGTGCCAAAATACGTCTTTCCCATTCCTTGCTGGTTATGTCAGTGTGTGAGCCTCAGGCTGCATAATTCATTCCCTGGCCATTCAATGGACTCACTAAATACACACAGATGGGGTGAATTAATCTTTGGGACAAAACAAGTTTGGGGTAAAAAACCTTTTGTGTTTATTCTTAAAACAAGAGCAGGATAACAAGATGTTTAGCCTACAATGAACAGCTATGATTGCATGATGTTTAGAGCATTTAGAGTTTAAAATTCAAGCCTGGTTTTGTTTAGGACATTGTAAAATGGCTCATAAATTCTAGGAGCATCACACCTCCTACTGCATTCTCACTCACTTGAAGTCTTTACAGGATAAAAAGCTGCAAATTATCACTTCAATGATGCATAGAAACTTAATTCCACTTTATTTTTTTTAAGAAGGCATTAAGGTCCTGCAACAGACCCTTTCTATTTCCAGCGTGTTTGGTGTTTTGCACTTGTAAGAAGTCAGGAGGAGACATTTCCAGCCAGACTACAAGTGTATTTTGCATTTTTTTGGGTTGAGTTTCCCTCAATTACTCCACAGACTTTGAAGGAAAAGCCTTTGCTCCTGACTCTGCTGTGCCTGCTGATCCTGTTCCAGTGAATAGTGATTCACATCGCATGAAACAGTCAACGACTCAGTTTTTCCGACGACTTCAGGCACCAGAGGAGCGTCGGAGATCTCACACACAGAGACTGACTGCTTCGTCTCCGGGCTTTCTTTGCAAGGTAAGAAGACATATATCACATATACAAGACATGAGTTAAATATATGCAAAGTATTGAGAAAAAATATGTTTGTATGAGTTGAAGATGTTGCAGTGGTCAGGAGTTGTGGATTAGCTGTGAGGCTTCTTTACTTTAGAAACTGGCAACCCTTGAAGCCACCAAAATGAGAGTAAAAGTTCCTGAGATTAAATATAAGAAATAAAACAGCCTTTTGGAGATAATAATGGCCTTGTTGGAGAAACATGTGGCAGCAAAGACTTGAAACTTGACTTTGGAGTGACTTGTGGGCATCTCTGTGAGCAGAGATGCCCACAATACTGTATACTTTATAGTACTTGATTTATGTATTACATAAAGAGATTTGCTCTTTTTGCTATTTGACTTGATGATTTGTGATGAGATTTTAAAAATGTATTAAATGTGTTGTTCTCATATGCCTCTACGGTGAACAGATAATCCAAAAACTTGATGAATTGAAGTAAATTCATATCAAAGCATGCTTTTACAAACTCTCACACACTTTAATATACTATACTTTTCTTATATCTTGATCAAAAGATTAAGTAAGTAGGCCTATAAGCCAAATATATCTAGACTTTTCTGAATACTTGTCAGTATAAACCAAGTATATTTAGACTTTTCTGTATACTTGCCACTATAAACGTAGTGCGTTTAGTTTTTTATACTTGTCAGTATAAACCAAGTGTACTATTGTTAAGTATATCTCTGATAAGTACATAAAAAGTAAACTGAAGATATACTCTCTTATTTTAAGTTCAAAAGAAGTATACTAATAGCACACTTGAATAAACTTCAGTTTAATAAGTGTGTTTAGCTGTAATTGTAATTGTAATTTGTAATTTTCATTAAACATGACATAATTTATACTTTTATTTTGAAGATAACATTGCATTTTGCCTGTATTGCCACAGCTTTATGCCAATGAAAGGTCTCAGTTATTCTTATCTTTATAAATAATAAGTTTAAATGTCCTCACCGATCAAAATCTCCATTCCTCCTTCACATGCACAATATAGTCTGTCTAGAAAGTGCACGGGATTGTGCATATATTTGTTGTTATTAGATTTAGATTAGATATCATTATGGCTCATTAATAATCTGTGCTTTACAAAACAGTATGGAAATGCAGATAGAGGAGATCTTTTGTGTGAACTAAACAATAGCTTTGTTACAGGAAAAGACCACAGTGGAAAAAATGTGTAGTGGATAAGGTCTGTCATGATGCCAACAAATGGCCTCTCCAGTAGCTGTATGTGTGTGTGTGTGTGTGTGTGTGTGTGTGTGTGTGTGTGTGTGTGTCAGTATGAATACTGCTCCACAAGTCTGATCAAGCCTTCGTGTTTCAGCCGGTTTGGAGATGCTCCAAGGGGCAGTGAGCAGGGCCGTGCTCTGCCTGTCCTGCTCCCTAATGCTGGGGGTCATCTTCCCAGCAGAGGTTGCAGGGGCAGCGGGGCCTCTTCCTATTCCCCCCCCTGAACAAGAGTCTGGGGAGCCAGACCTCGAGGATTGGGAGTGGGGTTCTGGATCATCTCTTCTGCACCTGCTCCACAGCTTCCCCGCTGACAGCCCTTTCATAACGGAGACCCCAGGAAAACCAGTCAACTGCACCCAGCGCTTCTGGTTGCCACCGTCCTCTCCAATCTGCTGGGAGAACATAGCCGGACCCAAGGAGTTCGCCAAGTCCCGTCTGCTTGTTCTCCAGAACAGGGCTGCCCTGCAGGCTGTGTCCACCACCAGCGGGGTGGAGGAGGGAGGGATCTCCTACGAACACCAAGCCAGAGAGGAGGTCCAGGGAGTCCACTCAGACCACCTGAGTGTGGTGGAGACTATGCAGACCATGGAGAAGGTGTTTGTCTCTCTGGAGGAGGCAAGGAAAGACGGGAAGGAGCAGGGGGTCCTCACAAGGTGAGAAGTCAGTTTGATGGATTAAAGCAGCAGTAGGTAGAATTGGAGGAAATATGATTAAAAAAAGTTATTTTTTTAAAACACTATATCCTGACAGTAGTGCACGAGATAGGTAATCTGAAAAAAATAATGTGCCTCTGTGTCCTCCGGTGCTCCTAATGGCATCTGCAAGATTTCACAGACCAATCAGAGCCGAGCTTGAGCCTGCCGTCTTTGAGCCGGCTGACAATCACTTGCAAAATCCGATCAAACGGTCAAACTAGGCAGCGCTGATCAAATATGAATCAATATTCTGTTACCGTAATGCCTATTTCTCGCCTCATATGTTTTCAGAAACATCTTGTTGTGTACTGTTTAGCTGTACAATGAGAAAGTTTGACATGGCAGCCATGTTGAGATCAGTTGGAGCCAGAGCACAGCCAATAGGAACGCTCTCTTTCTGAAATGACCTGCGATTGGTCAAAGTCTCCCGTCACGGGCTAGATTTTTTACAGCCTGAAAACAGAGCCATGAGGAGGTGCATAAGTCTAGTTTTCTCTCAGAACACTTGAATTACAATATGCTGAAAGGTTATTATGGAATTTTTGCCCAATGATGCCAAAAATAGTCAGCCTACTGCAGGTTTAAATAAGTAGTAGTGACTGAAGAAGTGTGAATAATATGAATATGTACCCCCTGATTTCTTATTTAATGGTGTAGCACTAGATAGGTTTACATATATCAATGGTTTGGCTTTCTGTTGTTGCATATTTATATTTATATACATGCATTAGTACCATACTTTACAGTGATCGGTCACAAAACAGCTACAATCCTCACTGTACAGAGATAAATTAATTTAGTTTCTGGAAAACACTGATCCAAGACCACCAGCTGTGGGATTATTCCTAAATCACTGTTAGTGAGGCAGTCAGGAACCCTGGAACAGTGTTGCTTGTTTGGCCTAAACATAATGCTGCTTGAATGCCAGAAAAGACAGAATGGAAACAGGATCCAGACAAGCAGCTGAGTCATTCCAAGTGTTTTCCAACACTCATCCGTCGGGACATCTGGCTGAGACGAGGCTCTGGCACTAAAACAGTTGCAGAGAATAAATGCAATTCAGTGTTTTCTCTCTATTAGATATGAAAGAACAGACCCATTTACTTGGACATTTATGAATTTACAAAGTAGTGTGTGAATGTGTCAAAAAGTCTCAAGACATTTGCTGATGGTTTGTCCTCCATTTCAGCATGAAGGAGCATCTTGCCAACACCAGGGACGCCATAGCTGGAAGAGAGCACATGGTGAACATCCTGGAGAACCATTTTTCTTCTTTAGAGAACACTCTGCTTAACATGCAGCTTCGACTCAACAAACTCATCCAGCAGTGACAATGACGAAGACCGGTCGCCTTATATTTATATACAGTATTCATGTATTGTACAACGATGTAGCAAATGCATGCATGCTCAGGATTATGTTAGTCTGTAGTATGAGGACAAAACTTGATATGCACCTTAACTCATCAACACACCAAAAAGTAACATGTGTTAACTGGAATTAGCAGAGATAAATAAACCTCACATTATCAGGGAAATTTGATTAACATGAAGCTGTTAAGTCACGTTTTACATTTCCAGTTTGAAGACATGCTCCACCTGGAGATTTCACGGCCATGCTAACAGTCTCTAGTAAAATTGCAAGACACTTGTGAAGCTTGGAGCAGAATAACTGACTTGTTTAACACTTCATTGAAACATTAATAAACTGCATTTTCTTATTACGTCCCTCTCCGAGGTTGTGTTGTAAAATACCTGCGGTGCAACATGAATGTTAGACAGCATGAATCTTTATTTTAATATCAAATCTAAACAATGAATTTGTGAAAGCATGAGGATGATGCATTGTAAGGTGGTCAGCTGTTATATACACTTTAAATATTCACATCTATTAGGCTGAGTGTGAATTTTCATTTGGAAAGACGCAGCATGTTCAGTTGCTTTGTAGTTAAGCTAGAAAAAAGAGAGGTATTTGTACTTTTGATTAAACAACTTTCAAGTATTTATGATAAACTACTCAAACATGAAAATAGCTTTAAAAAAACTATAACTTAGAATCAATAACATCAGCATATTTCACTCTGAAATCAATGTCTGATAGCATCTCTAAAGTAAAGTGTTCACCCAATCATATTTTAAAGGCAATAATAACTCAGGAGCTGAGACATCTGTGCACCAGCTGTGTGGCAGGGAGTCCCATTATGTCTAGGTTGGTTACATGGAGTGAGCCCATACAGGCCTGCAAGTTGTTAAGAAAAAACAATTTACTCCTCCTGATTGTTGTGCATGCAAAACAAGCACTAAATCTATGAGACAATGCAACCAGAAAACCTCCAAAGATAGTTGTTTAAAATCCTGAGTTGCATTATGATTCATCTAAGGCTGCTTTGTTTAGGCCATTGTTACTAGATTTGTGGCATCAAGTATTTATCTTAGACATACAGTACAGCTTCTATGTTCCTCGAAGACTCTCTTGATTTCACATTTGCCCTACGTGACTTTACTTTTTGTTCCATGTCCACTAACGTCTTCCATGAGCCCTACAGCTGAACTCTGTCAATGTATTTTAAAACACTGAGAAAGTTTAGGGTGTCTCTTCTGCCAGTGCTCTCAAAGAAGGACAGGACGTGATAACATCTGTCCAGACGTGAAATACAGCCAGTGTTCTTTTTAAAAGTCGGCGTTGTCCTCTTCTTGCATTTGCGCCAAAGATTGAAGGTAATCTCGAGCCAAGATCTTCTTAGGCAGGATATCTATAAAAAAAGAGAATATCACATCGTGTCAAACTCGTTCTGACAGTCACTCTTCTCATAATACTACGGCTTTTTTTCCTCTTAAACTTGTGACTTTATTCTCATAATGTTCCGACTTTTTTCTCGTAAACCTATGACTTTATTCTCGAAATCTCAGATTTTTTTTTTTTCCTCAGTGTGGCCCTAATACTCCGTGGTACCGTGGTACCATAGACCTACAACAAAGATAAATAAAAAAAAAAAAAAAATGTAAACAAAAAAACTGTTATTCATTTCTATTTTTAAAAATCCACAAGGAGCCACTGGAGAGGAGTTAAAGAGATGCATGTGACTCCGGAGCCGCAGGTTGCAGACCCCTGCACTAATGGAAAGAAAACATCCAAAATACCCATTCAGGTGTTTATTTTATTACACTTTGTCTATTTGTGTC
>CAKAOH010027630.1:0-11872 GCA_916701665.1 Sebastiscus tertius | reverse complement strand
TTTTTTTTTTCCTTCAGTGTGGCCCTAATACTCCGTGGTACCGTGGTACCATAGACCTACAACAAAGATAAATAAAAAAAAAAAATGTAAACAAAAAAACTGTTATTCATTTCTATTTTTAAAAATCCACAAGGAGCCACTGGAGAGGAGTTAAAGAGATGCATGTGACTCCGGAGCCGCAGGTTGCTGACACCTGTTGTAGGTCTACGGAGTATTAGGGCCACATTGAGAAAAAAAAAAAAAAAAAAATCGGAGATTTTGAGAGAAAAAGTTGTAATATTATGAGAATAAAGTCAGAAGTTTAAAAGAAAAAAGTCATAGTATTATGAGAATAAAGTCATAATATTAGTATATGTGTATAGTAGTATAGTAGAAGTAACTTTACAAGTTATTTCCTTTTCTTCTCGTTAAGTTATGACTTTATTCTTGTAATATTAAGACTTTTTTTCTCGTAAAGTTATGACTTTATTCTCGTAATATTACGACTTTTTTTCTCGTAAAGTTATGATTTTATTATCGTAATATTACGACTTTTTTTTATTGTAGTTATGATTTTATTCTCATAATATTACGACTTTTTTTCTCATAAAGTTATGACTTTATTCTGGTAAAATTATGACTTTATTCTCGAAATCTCAATTTTGTTTTTCCTTCAATGTGGCCCCTACCTCACTGCAAATGTTTTGCGTCTCAGGGCAGATTATTTGCCTAAAATGTCTCTTTGATAGTGAAGGTTGCTGACCCCTGTCCTAGACCTACAACAATGATAAATAAAAAATTAAAATGTAAACAAAAAACAGTTATTCATTTGCATTTTTATAAATCCACAAGGAGCCACTGGAGAGGAGCTACAGAACCACATGTGGCTCTAGAGCTGCAGGTTGCTGACCCCTGCTCTATGAGGTGGTGCTGGTCTGTGAGGTTGTGGATGGTCTATGAGGTCTATGAGGTCTCTGAGGTTGTGTCTGGCTCTCACCTGTCAGAAAGTGGAAGGTGTCCGTCCCCTCTGCGGTGCTAGCCAGGTCGCTGTATGACAGAGAGTTGGTTTCTTTCCCGGAGCCGTTGTTGAATGAAGCCAGAGTCAGGTGCTGGACAAACAACTCCTTCAACAACACAACAACATGAGAAGTTGAGCTCACAAACAGACACAGAAGCAGCTCATATCTCATGTTACAGTTAATCCTGGCAGCTAGCAGCATGCAGCTCGCTAATCCCTGCTAGCAGCAGCAGATGAAGTTAGCAGAGCTCAGTGGACCGGTGATGGAGCTAGTAGTTAGACTGTGTCTTACTGTCGCCTTGGTGGTGAGAAACAGAGCGTCCTGGTTGATGCTGGAGACATCAGGAGAGCTCTTCATTATCAACCTCACTCTGGAGATCGGCAGGGAGATGGTTTTCTTGTTAGTTGTTGGCGTTTGGTCGTCTTTGTCGGGAGTGTTGTGAGACATCTTCATGAGGACGAGGAGACACACCGAAACAAGCGGAACTCTGTGGTGGTGTTGTGAACTGTGACGTAGTTCTTCTTCTTCTACACATTAATAGAGGTTGACGGATTACCGCCACCTGCTGGAGGGGAGTCACTTCAGGTGAAAACGATTTTTTGTGTTCAATTATTACCTGTATCACCAAAAAAAATGAATGGTGTCATTATTGTCCTATGTCTACAACTACGTTACATTTTACTTGTATTTACTATAGTCAGCAACTGCAAGCTAGGAGACAAAGCCGGTGTTACACTGAAATCTGTGAACGCAGAGGAGCCAGCAACATAATAATAATAATAATACATTTATTTATATAGCACTTCTCAAAATAGATTTTACAAAATGCTTCACAAGACAATAAAAGCAGATAAATAAAGTAAAAGATATGGTAACTGCTAAAACAGAACATCACAGACCATATCAATAATAATAGAAGTGGTAAAATGGTAGGACAAGTTAATAAAACAAATATACAGTATACATAAATGTGTATAAATGTACACATGCGTCCAGAAACGGATGTATACATACATATATTTATACCCTTCTACTTATAGGAATGTTATCCTAAAAAAATGTGCATGACAAATGTGCACTGAACCTATCTTTTGCTTTTCTTTTGGAGTTTTGTGAATATATCTTTAAAGTAAAAATATTAGAATAATTAAAAAAATAATAATAATTTACTTTTGTGTGTGTTTTTGTGTGAGCCAGCAACATATGAGTTCGCCATTACCCGTGACCTGTTACCTATGTAATATGTCATAAATATGTGACAGAAAACACATAAAACTAAATTGTTAATTTTTGGCAGTATTTTAATATTTTTACTTTAAAGGGACTGTTTCTACATATTTCAGTGTAACACCAGAACCACTGGAGGACTGGAGGCTGTATTTAGTTATTTATGCCTCCAGTCCTCCAGTCCAGTGGAGGCGCTTGACTGGCATCGCCAACCAACCACAGAAGAAGAGCCGACGTCAACAACAGAGGCAAAGAACGAAGAAGAAGAACTGTCTGCAGCAATGGCGGTGATTTGGCTGTAGAAATAAACAACTCAGGTTGCAACTGGAAGCTGTCGTGATTATCGTAATTAATCTAATGTCATAGCGAGGCGTCCAAGGTCTCTCTGCTGCAGAAAGGGAACATCTTCCTGTGTGTTACTGGTGATAGCAGCAGCTGAAGGAGCAGCCATCCTCTCATTGTTGAGCAGCTCTGTATTAACTTCTCCTTGGTGTCGTCTGTCTGAGCATCAACGATGCCGCTGGGTCTGAAGCCGTGCTGTGCTGTCTGCAAGACGAACTCCTCGTCCATGTGGAAGAAGGGCAACCAGGGAGAGATCCTCTGCAACAGCTGCACAGGGAAGAGCTGCAGCGGAGCATCAGGAGCCTCCATGTCCTCCAGCATCCAGCCCAGCAATGGAGGGGGGAAGCAGGTTGGTTATATACTGGGTCTAAAGGTGCATTTACCATTTCATGTTTCTCACATACTTTGTGGCTACCCTCACTAACATACAGTTCACCTACCCACCAGTATGTGAACTGTATTTAAGTACTTCCTTAAGCTGAATAGCAGCATAATGGATTATAATGTAAATTTCTTTGCTGGGCTATGAGGATGTTTTCTACAATCACAATGTTGATGCTCTGATTTACATCTTAGGAAGACTATTGTCTCTGTATATATTTAACAAAAATCATTGAAGCTCATTGAAGGTAGATTCTAGGGCTACAGCAAGTAGTCAATTAATCAATCAACAGAAAATTAGCTATCTTGGTAATTAACATTTGCTTGTTCCAGCTATAGCAGGGGTCAGCAACCTTCACTATCAAAAGAGACATTTTAGGCAAAAAATAAAAATCTGTCTGGAGCCGCAAAACATTTGCAGTGAGGTAGGGGCCACATTGAGGGGGGGAAAAAATCTGAGATTTAGAGAATAAAGTCATAATATTACCAGAATAAAGTCATAACTTTATGAGAAAAAGTCATAATATTAAAGTCATAATTTTACAAGAAAAAAAGTTGTAATATAACGAGAATAAATTCATAACATTATGAGAAAAAAGTCGTAATATTACGAGAATAAAGTCATAATTTTACGGGAAAAAAAATAACTTGTAAAATTACTACTACTATATATATATATATATATATATATATATATATATATACATATATACTAATATTATTACTTTATTCTCATAATAGGAATGTGGACATTTACTGCCCTTCTGTTTTATCATTGCAAATAGAATATATTTGTTTTTTTTATGATGCGTCAGTCAAAACAAGCACCTGGAATGATATTATGATAAAATGTTTTTATTTTTTCAAATATTTTATAGACAAAGTAACTAATCATTAGTTGCAGTCCTTGTAATTTTTTGTTATTGATAAACAATGAATGGAGGCAGCTGGGCAAATGGTGCTGAACTGCAGCTTAAATACCTGGTGTGTGTGTGTGTGTTGCTCTCAGTCCAAGCAGGAGATCCACAGGAGGTCTGCACGGCTGAGAAGCACCAAATACAAAGCTCCCGCATCTGAGAAGAAAGTGTCGACAAAAGGAAAGGGGAGAAGACACATATTTAAACTCAAAAATGTAAGTTAGAGATGGATTTGATCAGCAAATTCTTATAGTTATTGTGCTATACTGTGAATTTATGTGTTTGACCCATGTGTGTGTGATCTCTTTTTCTGCAGCCAATTAAAGCACCAGAATCGGTTGCAACAATCATCACGTCAGAGTCAGTATTTTATAAGGTATGGTGTTTATTCTTACCAAGGAAAAGTAACCTCATGTTTTTGCTCAATATCAGAAATGATCATATTGTCATCCACACACATTTCCTGATCTGTTTTCAGCATTTCTTCATCTAATTGCAGCTTTAACTGCTACTGTTGTACTAATCCTCCATCCTGTGATACATGTGATTGAAGAAGCCAGACCACTGTCATTCTCAGTGTTTACATTTGTATCCACAGGGTGTTTACTACCAGACAGGAGACGTGATCAAGGTAACAGATGAGGAAGACGGGAAGCCGTACTATGCTCAGATTCGAGGCTTCGTGCAGGACCAGTATTGTGAAAAGAGCGCTGCGCTGACCTGGTTAATCCCCACACAGGCGAGCCCAAAGGACCTGTTTGATCCTGGGACGTACATTGTTGGTGAGCAAATGAGAAATTAAACTTTCACAATTTTCAGTCCTTTTATGTGACTGTCTCTCAGACTCTTGTCTGTTTTTGTATTAAGGTCCAGAGGAGGATCTGCCCAGAAAGATGGAGTACCTGGAGTTTGTGTGTCACGCCCCCTCTGAATATTTCAAGTCCCGGAGCTCTCCGTTCCCCACCATCCCCATCCGACAGGAAAAGGGCTACATCTGGACCCACATAGGACCGACACCAGCCGTCACTGGCAAAGACTCTGTCAGTGGCAGCAGTTAACACAACCGTCGTATGGATTTAGTCTGTTGCTTTTTTAACAGGCATATGTACATTTATGTAATATAATGAACACAGAAATGGTTAACCACAGCCAGTACTTGTAAGTTGATACATAGGAAACCAGTTGTAATGTCAAACAAGTTGTTAACGTATTACTTTTTTATTTAGTTATAAACAAAAAGCTCTTTTACACCATCCCTTTTGTCTGTGATTTGTTTTTTAAGAAAATGTAATTTATACGGCATATACTGAGTTGTGTGGGCAATAGAAAACATCACTTATTTATCCCCTTTTTATTTTACTTTCTCTTTTGTGAATTAAGCTGTAAACAGCTCAGTTATGGCAACAATAAGGTCATGTTTGCAAAGTTAAGGTGATAGAAACAGTGAAAAACTGCAATTATCATGAGTGTTAAAAGTGTCAAAGCACGATACACTGCAGTACAAAGCAGATTTGATGCGTTTGTCGTTCCAGCTTCCTCTTGGTTTTTACGTCACGTACAGCTGAGTTGTATGATGATACTCTACAGTGACTCTGTGTTCTTGAAAGGCTGTGAAATGATCGTTCTGCGATGTGGGAACACAAAACTGGTGGTCAAAGCATCTTTTTCACCTGTATGCAGCATTAGGATCATACAGAATCCATCCATCCATCCATTACCTATTCAGGGTCGTGGGGGGGCTGGAGCCGATCCCGGCAAAGGTGGGGTGGTACACCCTGGACAGGTCGCCAGACTATCACAGGGCTGACACATAGAGACAGACAACCATTCATACTCACATTCACACCTACGGGCAATTTAGAGTCAACAATTAACCTAACCTGCATGTCTTTGAACTGTGGGAGGAAATCGGAGTACCCGGAAAAAACCCACACTAATACAGGGAGAACATGCAAATTCCACACAGAAGAGCCCCAAACCAGGTTTGAACCGCTGACTCTTTGCTGTGAGGCGACAGTGCTAGCCACGGCACCACTGTGCAGCCCATACAGAATATAGATTTATTTATTTATTTATTTAAAAAGGATCCTGATTAGTCTTCCTGGGGTCCGAAATCAAGTACACTACATTTATCACATACATGCTATATACAACATCATGTTTGTGTTACACTAATAACATTAAAATTTTCCAAACATATATAAATTTCATATTCATACACATCTTCCACAACCATTTAGCCTCAAGGCCCATCATCAGGGAAAAGGAACAAAGGAAAAACCATACATGACCAACACTGGACTATCGATCAGCTGCTTAAGTAACAGATTAATGCACTTAAGTAATAGATAATGATTAAGATTTTTTTTTTTAAATAAGTCATGCATATCCCTACAGTACTGATATATAATATCTGTAATTGATATGAGCCAAAATAGTGTGCCACTCCAGTCCTATACAGGATATCTCCATCTTACGTCAGGTGTATGTAAATCTGGTGTAAATGCATACACAAGATTATTATTGATATATTCAATAATATTACTTTAACATAACGAAAACTCTACATATGTCCAGAACAAGTTGTTTTACGCATGTCATGTCTCAGGAAGCCAGTAGGCCGAACCAACCGAAGAAGGAAGTGCGTAACGGGGACGCCTCTCGCTCTGCCTCTGTACTCTTTGATGTCTCAGTGCTGTTTCAGCTTGTGAAGGAGTTTCTGTGATAGTATCTCGGTGCTCTTCTCTCACTAATGTCATGTATTTTTACCCTCATGGATTGGACATTATGAACTTTTCTTGAACAAATAAACAGGCGTGGAGTATGGGCAAATTCCAGTCAAAACTTGGTGAGATATTTTGTTGTTTTTGTTTGTTTTTAAGACTGAACTGCATCATCTTGTGTTATATTGATCTTTTCTCTCATTGGTTGCACAGCTTCCAGACGCAGACAGAGTCCTGAAGGTGAGACAGTCAACACAGAAACTATACAAACTATATAACTACTTTTTTACATGTGCTATGTGTTTATATATATGTATTATTATTATTATTATGCTCTACAGGTGGTAGTTTGGCCTCCAATGTGCTGACCTGTCACAGGGAGCTCCACAAAACCAGACTGACAGAGGTAGAAAATAAGTTATTATAATTAATGTTTATTTTGTTTTTATAACCCTGAACAATTGTATGAACAATGCTGCTTATTTGTTATTTTCTTTTGACACTGTAATGGTCTGTTATTGATGGATCCAGATGGACTTTGATGGTGTGATGGATGGAAACCATTCAGCACCTGAAACTGGCCACATGTTTAATCACATCCAAAATGTTAGAGATTTTTATTGATAACACAATTTAGTTAATTTAGAGACCATCTCAGAGCGTTTGGGTGAAGTTTTTGTCTCAATCAAGAGAGGAAATTACTTTAATTTTATAATATTTAATAATAATAAATAATATTTAACCTCCAGAACATCTTATTTTTTCCCTTTTTTTTAATTATATTTTTATTGACGCTTTTCAACAAACATACACAACATAATTTACAAATACATCACCCAACCATGTCTGTCTAAAGTGCCGTATTTTAAGATTTGTTATACACATAAAAATAAACATTGAAAACAACAGTATGAACAAATAGGGAGTGATCTTTTCATTATCATACAATCATAGATTTCTAAAAATAAAATCCGGCCTGTCAGAACATCTTCTTAAATGCATGATTGTTGTATATATTAAATTTGTGAAAATCTGTTCCCATACTGAAGAGAAAAAAAAGCACTAAAAACACTCAGCAGTTCCAACAGCTTCATCTCAGTCAAGGCAGTTTTGGGATAAACAGTATTTGCTCACATCAGATCCAGGAGACATAAAAGGTGTTTGGAGGTAGTCGTATATTTATTCTTCCGCCCTTTCCCTCCTCCATCTCTATAAAGAGACTTCCAAGTCTGTGAAGTGCAACACAGCCACCCCCCTCCAAACAGCCAGGTCTTTATACCCGACTGAAAAAAGAGGTCTCCACATCTGGTACTGCTTTCCTTCTCCAGTCAGACAGACTGGGAGAGGAGGGGGGGTGAGAGGAAAAAGATGTGGGGAGTGGGTGTTTGATTGCGTAAATGGCATCACATGTAGACTGTTGGCATTAATGAAGCAGTCACGTTTATACTGTTGAAGAGGAAAATTATGTTTTATTTAAGGGAGACTGTAAAAGCTGTCACATGCACTCTGGTTTCATCTGTGTAACCAGAATTTGTGGTGAAAGTAAATCACAGATGTTTTATGTGCTCCCAAAGATCACAGGGTTGCTTGTAGAAACAGTATTAATATGATAAATAACCAACATGCCATTTTCACTTTTCTTCTGTTTATTTTGGTCTTTTTTTTTTCACAACTGTTTTAAAGTAATGAGATTTGTTGTTGGAGTTATCACCAGTTTTGTTGTTTTCAAGGTTTTTAAAAGTGTTGAAAGTTCTGGAAAGTTCCACAGTTTGGAAAAAGATGTCGACTCAACGCTGTTTAAAAGGTTGCGGTGGAGTTTCTGTGCTTGTTAATGGCAACAGATTTTCCTGCGATTAGATTTTCCAGCCTAATATAGTAGTTGACACTCCATGACACCATCGCTGTAAACTGCAAACTGCATCTCATTGCATTTTCAACTGCATTTTACATTGTTTCTGTCAGCTTTTGGTCTTACATGAACACTTTTTTTTGCATCCTTGATATGAAGTCTTACCTATTATTTTAAATTTTTTTTTAAAAAATGACACCTTAAAAACGATTGCTAACATAAATATGACTGCTTTTTTTTTATTAAAAGCAATCTGAAAACTTTGACAACACACAAATAACTTAAGGATGACTTAAGATGATTAAATATAGAGTACACATTGTTTTGTGTATTCTTGAAGATAACCAGTGACACAAAACATGTGCTCCAGCTGCACTGAAGACAAACAGACTCATTAACTGAATATTTGCATACTAACCTGTCAAATAGCAGTGACTCAGGTGGCGACAACGTCACTTACTGAAGAAACACAAACCTGTCTATGCGTGCGTTCACGTAAGTTTTCTATGCAAATATTGTAACATCCCAGAGCAAACACCATGAGCGGGGTTTTAATCTCTTCTCGCGTCAGCCTCTTATTGTCTGACATAACTAACGCCCAGGAGTGGTCACGTTTACTTCTACTATTCCATTTGATATTTTGTGTGCACTGTGAATCCACCCTTCAGCTCACTTGACGACATTTGTACCAATGTTTTTCTGTCTGTGTGTGTGCATACGTTAGTTTAAGTGTTGAAAAGGGTGTTTTAGTGATTTTACTTGAGCTAAAATCCACCCTAGAAAAACCCAAATTTGTCCATTTACATCCCTCTTTTTATTTGAGAACCCCTCCAGAATTTGTAGTTTTCTTATTGGTGTGATAAAAGATTTTCATGCCTCCGCGCCGGTGACAGATTTTGGAGGACAAAGGGCAATGTCAGTGTGACCTCACGTCCGTCCAATTCTCGTGATATCTCAGGAAAGCCTGGAGCAAATTTCTTCAGATTTGGCACAATCGTCCACTTGGATTCGAGGATAAAATTATGAGATTTTGCTGATCAAATGTCACTGTGAGCTCACAAAATGCATTTTTTTTCCATAACTCAAAAATTTATATGCTAAACAATTTCACACAAATGTCTAACAGGATAAAATGATGAATTGACGAAATTTTGGACAGACATGGATCAACTTGACTTGTTGGCGGAAGGATACAACCACAAGGCTGTAATCCTAGTTTATAACTATTCTGATGTTGTTTCGTAATTCATGTAGGCTACATTTTTATGGACACTTAAATACCAAAGTCACTGCAGCTTGTTGACATAAATATGAGCGTTTGAGTACAGAAGTCATCATCTCTCCATGTTTACGTGAAACCTCCTATCCAGGTATCAAGTCATAGAAAGGCTGTTAGACATTCTTGTTGAGACAAAGGCAGCTACTGTTCTGCCGACACTTGAAACTTTGTGATATCGGGACGGATGCACGGATGACTGACGTATAATGTGGGTGTATAACAGAAAACTGGATTCTACCAGACGCACACCTTTTTGCTACCTGCACCATCTCTTCCTCTGGAAATCGAACCCAGCATCAAAGCTTCACAGCAGGCAGAGACAGGAAGGTGTTGAGAGAGACTAATGTGTGTGTTGGTGGGTGTGTGTGTGTGAGGTATCACTCACGTTATCGTTCCTTTTGTTGCTCATCTGCCCGAGCATCAGTGTGACGCTAGTGATGGATTGTCTCGTTGAGAGATATGAAACATCTTGTTGGTGCTTTCAGTTCTTTATGCTTTGCAGTGCAGATTAAGAGGAGCGCGTATACAGTGTGTATGATCAGGTGTTTTTTTTTTTTAAATCACAGAAATGGATATAAACCTTAAGGTTTGATAGTTTTATAGTGGGCTGAGATTTAACTAAAGCCTTTAAAAATGGTGGTGCAGTTTTGTATATTTACCCCTAAAAACTTTTATTCTGCTCAGATGGCTGGAATTTATTACAAATCTGGCTTTATGATTTTACATTTAATGATCGTATGAAACTTCAGGGACACGTCAGTTACATGTGATGGAGAAGAAAAGGTCAAGATGTCAACAGTTTAAAGAGGAGAGCCAGCTGCCCAAACCTCCTTCTCTCGCTCCTTCACCGTCCCATTTAAATCATTTCTGTTTTGGTTTCTGTAGGAAATCAAAGAAAGATTAAGTGCTTCAGCTGATCAAATGTGTTGGAAATGACATTTTCTTGACAGGAATGGAAGGAAGAGAGTCAATGACAGATTTCTAGAAAGACACAAAAACCCAGATGTTGAAAGATTGTTCAGCGTTGCTCACATCTGTAAATCAATCCCTGCACTGGTGGGACATGAAAAGCACTTAATTGCTTCCTCTATTCTTTCCCTCTCCCTCTCTTACATGTGCGCTCTCTGTTGATTTACACTCCGTCACCTTTTTTTTGTTTTAACAGAACTTGTACGTAGAATTGAGGGCGAACAAGTCTGACCGTAACTGCAACCTCAAAGGTGAGTAGAGAATTGCATCATACTGACATTGCTCATTTTCTATGTGTTATAAAGGGATTAATTATTCTTGTGTAGATGTTGTGCATTATTAAAGAGTTTTGATACATAGCCTTTCTTTCCCAGGTTAAAAGGAAATAGTGAAATTAAACACATCTGTTTTATATTTATGTGGGAAAACCTCGACCTTTGGATGAACAGCTTTCATTTAGTTTCCTCTCTGCTGCCAAACCTTTATTGAAAACAGCTTATACTAAGGAATAAACTGATTACAAAGGCACATTTTAACACAATAATCATAGTTACCATCAAACTGTGAGTCAACTG
Organism: Sebastiscus tertius; assembly: GCA_916701665.1. Lineage (NCBI taxonomy): Eukaryota > Metazoa > Chordata > Actinopteri > Perciformes > Sebastidae > Sebastiscus > Sebastiscus tertius. The sequence continues at coordinate 612 of CAKAOH010027630.1, read as the reverse complement.
GATATTCACATTCAGCTCTGTGTGTCGTTTAGTGGTTCTGCCACCAAAGAAGACACCTGACAGAGGTAACAGCGTCCATTTCCAGGTCAACAAACAGACAAAGAAGAGGAGCAGCCATGCTGGGGTGAGTGTATAACCTCCATAACATATCAGCTTTGTAATTTCCAAACAACTTGAAGCACCAGATGGGTGGGATTCAAGTGTGTCTGGATAATTAAAGTACTGATTATTTTGAGATGTGTTAACTCTTTACGCATCTGATACTAATCAACAATGTATTTTAATCTCATGTTGTGGTTTTACCAGTTTTTATACACCACATAAATCACTGTAAACTTTAATTCTACCTAATAAACTACATAACTGCAGTTAAAATGTTTATTATAGCAGTTGTTTTCCTGACAACTTGTGCACATACAGGTCACAGAGTGCAATGTGGTGCCTGATGAGGATACTCAGCAGGAGTGGGTCTTCACACTGTACAACTTTGACAACAGTGGAGAGGTCACCAAAGAGGTGGGTTTCTTTCACACATATTGTATAAATTAAATACTATTTTAAAAAGCTTGGTTTGTACACAGTGTGTATATGTATGTGTGTGTGTGTGTGTGT
>CAKAOH010027629.1:0-49271 GCA_916701665.1 Sebastiscus tertius | reverse complement strand
ATGCTGCTTCGTTTCCGACTGTCACTCATCTTGTCTGCTATTCGTGCACCACACCGCATCGCAATGCACCTCAGCGCAACGCACCTCAGCGCACCGCAACGCACCGCACATCAGCGCAACGCACTTCAGCGCAACGCACCTCAGCGCACCACACCACATTGCACCGCACCTCAGCGCAATGCACTTCAGCGCACCACATTGCACCGCACCTCAGTGCAATGCCCCTCAGTGCACCGCACCACATTGCAATGCACCTCAGCGCACCGCACCACATTGCATTGCACTGCACCGCACTGCAACGCACCGCACTCCTCTCTCTTTCTCTCCTCCTCACCCCCCTGCCGTCAGCGTGCCGCGCCCCGCCCCTCCCTGCTTGATGGTATGATCCTTGTCTGTCATCACCTGATCGGTCGCACGGACGTCATTAACATAAAATTCAGTCACAGTCAGTGCATGGAGTGCTCGTGGCGCGGAAAAGATTATCCTATCAATCTGCCTTGAATTAAGTAAAGAAAAAAGAAAAAAGAAAAAAAAAAACGTCTCTCGAACGGGAGCCGGCTCTTATCGTTCACTTAAAAGAGCCGGCTCAAAGAACCGGCTCGTTCACAACTGACACATCACTAGTGTCAGCTAGCTCCGAACAACAGCAGCAGCTAACTTACATCACCAACAAGCAGTGAATCAGGTAATGTAGAAGCTTTTTAACTTTGACAGTGTTTCCATCCATTTATCAAGTCTTTTATCTTGCTCAGGGTTTTGGTCTGTCTGACATACAAGTTGTCAGTTTAACGTTAAACCAACATCTGTCGTTGCTGTTAGCATAGCTGATGCTAGTCAGGCTAACGTTAGCTAGGTAACAGTTAGCTAGTTAGCATGGCTGGGATGAGTGTTTCTATGTGTTTAAAGGCTTTCTGAGATAGTTGACATGTTAAAACAAAGACAATGGGATGAGACAGAGTTTATTGTCTAATATAATAGTATAACTAGTATAATCATTATCCCAATGTCACTTTTTGGTAATACTAACTTTGATAACTTCCACGTTTCTAATTACCTAACCTTATATGATGTCACATCGCACGTGCATATTGTATATTATGAATTGTACATTATAAATAATAATTTGCGCATATAAGAAAAGATAACAAATAGTCAATATGATTAAGTTAAATATGTAAGTAATGAATTGGTATTGTGATTAAGTTATATTATCAGTAATTCATTGGTATTGTGGTTAAGTTATATTATAAGTAATGAATTGATATTGTGATTAAGTTATATTATAAGTAATGAATTGGTATTGTGGTTAAGTTATATTATAAGTAATGAATTGGTATTGTGATTAAGTTATATTATAAGTAATGAATTGATATTGTGATAAAGTTATATTATAAGTAATGAATTGGTATTGTGGTTAAGTTATATTATAAGTAATTAATTGGTATTGTGGTTAAGTTATATTATAAGTAATGAATTGGTATTGTGATTAAGTTATATTATAAGTAATGAATTGGTATTGTGGTTAAGTTATATTGTGATTAGTTCAAGTTCAAGTTTAGTTTATTGATCACATACACATTGAGATGGCAGTGAGATTCTTTGTTCCTGTTTGTTACTCTCTCATCCTTGGATATTATAGACAATTAAGTTATATTATAAGTAATGAATTGGCATTCTCGATTGATAACAAATTTATATTTTGATGATTATCTCAGTAATTAGTTTATATTTCTGTGTGACACAGATTAAAGGTAATAATTATAATTAGAATAATTATAAATAATAATAATTATAGTTAGACAAATTTAGGAACATTTTAATTAGAGTACATGTATGGCTCAATAAGGAAGCTGGTTAATAATTAATAATTGACTTATGGAGAAGGGGTGGGATTAAATAAGTTTATACTTCTTCTCACTCTTTTTTTGAATATGAAAATCAAGGCATCAAGTGTTTGACAATTTATTTTTCTTATGCTTTTCATTGTATGTAAATACTACTTGTTTCTGACTGTCCACTTGTTGGTATGATCATTCTTTTTCTTTATTTTTTATTTAATTATTTTTTTGTATTCTACATGTTGGAAATACATTTTGAAATGAAATGAAGATGAGTGAACTACGCAGCAACAACTCACCTACTAAAGAGATGCTTTCATTTTCTTCAATTCATTTTTTAGATAACTATTTTTAGCATATTTTTAGTGCACTGAATTGTAAACATGTGTTGCCCAATTAAAGCTCCCTGCCTGAAAGTTATATGGACTGTGACTCATGCTTGAATGGCAGCACTCATAATATATGCCATTTGCCTTTTCAGAGACAGCAACTGTAAGGATTGCCATATGGATTCTCCTCGGCAATCGAAGAACCTGAATCGAGAGCCAAAGCGCAGTCAGAATCAGTCGAGCACTCCTCCTCAGAAAGATGCCTATGCCAGGCTCCTCAATCAGCACTGCAGCAGCAAGTTCAGTCTGTATCTGGAGCAATATGCTAAGGACACATCATTTCAAAGGGAAGGAAATGGGCCAAGCATGATGCTGCCCAAAGCCCAGAGTGAAAGGCAGAACATACCTCAGCGAAGAAGGGACCAAGCCCCCAATGATTTCTCTGATTCAAGTGACTTCTCCCCCTCCTCCATGAAAAGCAAAGGAGAGGAGAGTTCGCTGTCTTTGTACATGGAGAAACTAAGCACCCGCAGTATTCAGCAGGACTGCGAAAGGAAGCAGGGTGTGTCTGACAGGCAGCGATGGGGACAGAGGAGAGACACCGCCACCAGCCAAGACGGAGACGTAGAGTCTGGCGAGGAGCTCGGCTCTTTAAAACCCAACGACTCGAAGAAACACCAGAAGCAGCAGAAGAAAAGCAAAGACTCGAACAGAGATGTTGCCTCGAAAGAGACTGACTCGTTTGTTGGACGTCCCCAGTCCCCAAAGAAAGCCAGCACAAGTGGACAGGAGCAAGAGAAGATGAAGAAGTCAAAGAAAAAAAGTGTCCCAAAGAACCCAGAAGAGGAGAAAAGCAGAGATGGGGCATTAAAATGTGGGGTTGATGCTCAGATGTCAAGGCCCAAGTCCCCTCATGGTAATGACAAAAAAATGCAGCAGCCCAGAGGTAAATTGTAGGTTAGTTTTTGAGATGTTAAAGAGGACCTATTAGGCTTTTGTTTTTTTTCCCTTTCCTTTAGTGTGGTATATAGTTTTTTGTGCATGTAAAAGGTCTGCAAAGTTATAAATCCCGAAGTCCACGCCAAAGGGAGTTACTCTCCCCGACAGAAACACTGCTCCTGAACTGCATGAAACGCCTTGCTTGAAGTCCCGCCTTTTCTTCCGTAATGTGGTGATGTCACCAAGTAACATATTTGCATAACGGCTAGTTTGGCACACCCTCAAATAAAGCTAGTAAGAGCAGAGCGGAGTCCAAACAGTTTGGTTTGGTTGACCAATCACAACAGAGTGGGCCAGCTGACCAATCAGAGCAGACCGGGCTTTTTGGGAGGGAGGGTTGGAGCAGGAGCTTAAACAGAGCGTTTCAGACAGATGGGGAAATGAGGTGCTGCAGCACAGCCAGTATGAGAAAAATAAAGTGTCTTTTGCACATTAAAGCATGTAAACATGTTCTAGTAGAAACCCAAAATACAACTATGCACCTGAAAATAAGCATAATAGGTCGTCTTCAATTGTACGCACATTGTATTTCGTATAAGAATATAGTTGTCTACCTTTGATGGTTTATGTTGAATTAAATCAGTGAGTTAAATCTTTTTTTTTTTTCAGCTTCAAGTGCCAATTCTCCTGCTGACAAGAGGGGGAACAAAGGAGGCAGAGGATCAAAGAAACAAGTGTTTGAACACTACATGACATTTGAGGAGGTTTCCCATGGACTCAAAAGAGGGGAACTCATTCAGGTACAAACCCAGAGTTTCTGTTCCCGATCCGAGTCTGTATTAAAATCTATATTGAATATCAAGGTTGTCAAACTATTAAGGTTGTGAATCTCACAGTAAACTGGTGAATTCATTTCTAAATGCTACGTTACTTTTTCTCTACAGGGACCGTTGAGAATCAACCCAAAGAAATTCCATGACGCTTTCGTCCCATCTCCTGTAAGTTCAACCCAGAATGTTAATGTCATGCATTGAATATAATATGGAATATCCATAAAGTATGTCAGTCAGGGGTCGTCAGTTTACTCAGTGATAGAAAAGGGGTCCCCTAAGGAAAAAGGTTGGGAACCACTGGTCTACACTATACTGTATGATAAATGTAACTCGGCATGTGGTTTTATTGTATCAGCTAGTACGTTAACATCCGTCTTGAAAGGTTTACAAAGTTAAAGACAGGCAGGAGACAAGCAATCTCTTTTTGTTTTCACAGGATGACACACGGGATATATTCCTGGATGGGATTGTAGCTCGCAACAGAGCACTGAATGGAGACGTAGTGGTGGTGCAACTCCTCCCTCGGGAGCAGTGGAAGGTAAACTACACTCACCTGTCTATATAGGGTATAGTTTTAGTTTGTAAACCCCATGCCTTTTCACTTTCAGCTTGTCAAAGTTTGGTTATTATAAGAAGCTCCCATTTTAGCTCCACAGGACGGCAAACCACACCAGTAGTGAGTGTATCAGCAGATGATTATGATGTACTGTATGTCTGTTTAGGTTGTGAGGTCCGATACTGACTGTGAGGGCGCCAGCGAGTCAGATACCCAGAAAGAAAACACAGTGCAGAAGAAGAAGACGACAGAGCGCACGCCCAGGCCTGATGTCATTGTGGAAGACCAGAGTAGCGACCAGGATGAAGTCATCCGCAGAGTGCAGAATGTCACTGACACAGGTAGGGTGGTGGAGTTGTGATTATAGCTGCTGTTGCTAATCACAATTAATATAGAAACTATGGTATCAAATTATACAAATTGAGTTGGTAATCGTCAGTAAACTGTGTTTGAATGTTTATTTACTGGTCTGAAGAGAATATCAATGCACAGAAGCAAAAACAAATAGTTCAGCTAATACATCTACATTTTTCCTCTCATCTGATGGAAATAGGGGAACCTCTGGAAGACCCCTCAACCCCACGACCCAATGGGGAAATACTCCAAAAGACAGCTAAAGTGAGCGTCCCGTCTATCAGTTGTTCTGTATTTCTTACTCGCCCCTTCCCTTCCTTTATTTACAGGAATTTTCCGGATAAAAATAACCACAATGATGCAGGTTTTTTATCCCTGTTCAACATGAAGCAACGACAGGTGGCATGACAACAAGGTTCTATGTGACTTGATTTTACATGCGGGAAGTTTAATATCCATCTAAACGCCCCAACAAGTTGTGTTAAGTTGCCACAACAACTTAATTCATCTGTCTCCTTCTCAATAAAAACTACACATATTCATCACTGAAAGGCTTTTTACTATGAAAGGAAACTAAAATAAATACTTTTCATTACCGATACCTAAGATCACAAAAGTTCTGCTTGGTCTTTCACTTGTTCTTCAGCAGCCATTTGTCACTTGTCACCTTCTCATTTGTCTGCCAGGTGGTGTACATCGTTGAAAGGAAACACTCAAGAGCCGTGACGGGCTTCCTGAAGTTCCTACCAGACAAGCCTTTTGCCATGTTCTCCCCGGTGGATCACCGGGTGCCGCGGATTAACGTTCTCCTCGTCGACTGTCCCGAAGACTTTAGTTCCCGCCCGGGTGACTACACCAACACCTTGTTCATATGTCGGATCACCAACTGGGCGTCCGACAGCAACTTCGCAGAAGGGTGAGTGTTATATTCAAAACTTGACGCGGGGAACCATTTCAACAGCGTAACAACCAGCCTGACTCTCTTCTAATGTTTCCTTCAGGCAACTCGCTAAGACGCTGGGTCAGGCTGGAGAAATCGAGCCGGAGACGGAGGGCATCCTGATAGAGTACGAAGTGGATTTTTCTGAGTTCTCAGATGAGGTGTTGGACTGTCTACCCAAAAACCTGCCCTGGACCATCCCCCCCGAGGAGATGAGCAAGAGGAGGGACCTGAGGTAGGACTGTGAAGCCCATACATGCTTATGTAGCTCTTCATTCTTTTCTGTGAGCTCAGTTAGATTCAGACTGCTAATGCCTAGTTCACACTACACGACTTTAGCCCTGATTTTCCGCTCCCTGACAGTTTTTAGAGCTCCCCGACAAAAAGCCCCAGATCAGAGGCAAATCGCCGATGGCTCGCCACCAGCGCATCGGCGTTCGAGCGTCTTGTGTGAGCTGCTCAAAGACGGAAGCCAAGAGGCTCGCCAATGCCTCGCAGACACATTCCAGATATCTAGCAGGCTAAATATCTGGACCTATCAGGGACTCCGGCCACGAGCAACAGCCAATGAGAGCGTGAGACACGGGTTGAGGGGAAACCAGGGGTCGCCTGCAACAATAGGAACACGGAGCAAAGTTGTTGTTGCACCCAGAGGAATAAATAGTAAAAAAAAAGATGTGGAAACAAGCTATTTTGTGAACACGTGCCAAAGACATCAGCAATGTGTCTCGCGTATGGTATGACGTCAGTTATCGTGTATTTCTCGCATTTGTTTTTGTGACAAAACGTAGTTTGGTAACCTCATCGGCGATTCCTCCCGGTGAAAGATCTTGTAGTGTGTCACCCCGTTTGTCTCCTGTCAATCATGTAGTGTGAAAACCACAACAACTTCAAGACTCCTGATTACAAGACAGCAAGTCGTGTAGTGTGAACTTAGCTTAACACATGACTGCTGTATTTATTTTGCTGATAATTGTGCTACTGAGAATTTCAAGCTTTGCTATCTAATAGCAGCAAACAAGTGTATTAAGTCTTAATTTAGGATGCATATTTATGATTTACAAAGCACTGTTTTATGGTGTGTAGGAAGGAGTGTATCTTCACCATCGACCCCGCTACAGCCAGAGACCTGGACGATGCTCTTTCCTGTAAACAACTTCCCGATGGTAAACTGCCTTAACTGAGGAGCTCAGTGATGAATTCTGATTATAGTTGGTGTTTTTCCTGTGGGATGGGACGTTGTGTCATAGACTATCGTTTTTTGTTTTTTTTTTAAACACAGGTAACTTTGAGTTGGGAGTCCACATTGCTGATGTGAGTTATTTTGTGGGGGAGAACAACGCTCTGGATGCCATCGCCAGCCAAAGAGCGACTAGTGTGTACATGGTTCAAAAGGTGAGTGCTCCTTGATCATCATCAGTTATACTTGAAACTACTTGTTGGATCTGACCAGATTTTGTAGCATTATATGGGGTAGAAAGGAAAGAGGCCGGTTTTGGGTGCATCCCCTCAACCAGCAAAGGAGACACACCCTCCGTCAAGAATCAACTAGCCCTGTATCATTAGCGGAGCAGATAACGTCGTCATATCGTCATAAATGACCCAGATTTCCAGTGGTTCATACCAGGTTTGAAATCTAACCCACCAATTGTTATGTGCGCAGAGTTTCACTTGATGTCTCCCAGTAAGAATTCAGAGTCTCAACAAAAGATACCATTGTTTAAAAAAACATATTGACAGGAAAGAGGCAGAGGAGAAAATGGCAAAATGAGCTGTGGCAGTGTGGGGAATCAAGGGCAGACAGAGGGGCCACGACTGCCATGGACGCTAGGGAAATTCCTGCCCTGATTATATGATGTTATGACCTGGCTCAGGTGGCCATAACAAAAAGGGAGATCCGTTTTACTTATCTAATTAAAGTATGGGGTGCAAAAAGCAAGCTCTTTGGATATTTTTTCACGTAACAAGTCAAATGATTGTGACTGCTGACATGATAACTGTTGATTTCTCAGTTATAGCTTATTAAACATACCTTTCATATTTTCTTCAGCACTCAATGTGTTCATGTGTTTTGTCCCTGTCGTCCAGGTGATCCCCATGTTGCCCCGGCTGCTGTGTGAGGAGCTGTGCAGTCTGAATCCTCTCACCGACAGACTCACCTTCTCTGTCATTTGGAAAATCACACCGGAGGGGAAGGTATGATCATTTAACATTCATGGGCCTGTAAGAGCTGCACTCAAACAACGAAAGGTTATGGTTCCTAGGTTTATTGATTAAGCTGAAATTGTGATGGCATGTGCTAGGGGTGTTTTTCTGTTTTGTGAATTACCTCATTGGTTCCTCTCTCCCCAGATCCTGAGTGAGTGGTTTGGCCGCTCAGTCATCCGCTCCTGCGTGAAGCTGAGTTACGACCACGCTCAGAGCATGATCGAGGCCCCTGACAAGATGTTCTCCGCCGAGGAGCTGCCACCTGCGGACCCCGAGCATCCCATTGATGAGATCCATCGGGCTGTGCTCAACCTGCACTCCATCGCCAAGAACCTCCGTGCTCAGCGCTTCTCAGGAGGAGCCCTCAGACTGGACCAGGTTAGCCCTCGTTGCCTTGTGTTTGCCTCTAGTCTCTATGGTAGGGTTTCCTCTCATCGTTGAGAAATAGGGCATAGTAACGTCTGTTCAGCTGCTGATCCTGGTTTCCACTCATTTTCCCTTTTATTTCAAAATAAGAGTTCATTAAAGATATTTTCAGAGTTTGCTGGAAAAGATTTAACAAGAATATTTGAGCTGGTTAACTTATATAATACTTATACAATAGAAATGGATGGAAACAAGACCCAGATTATTCAATTTGTCAGCTTTCTGATATTATTTTCATGGACTTGTCTTGTGTTTTTTGTTTCAGTTGAAACTGTCTTTCACCCTGGACAAAGAGACCATGATGCCTCAAGGCTGCTATGTTTACCAGTACAGAGACAGCAACAAGTGAGTAACAAACCCTCCTCAGACACATCTCTGTGTCTGCATCCCTTCTGTTTCTCTTCCAAAATGAACATGTATTTGACCTGACACATGTATAAACGTTGCTAAAATATATTTATGAATCAGTCCGGAGTGCTTAAATTGGTTTAAACTGGTTAAATTGCCCACCTCTCTGGCCATCTAACGACTGTATCATCTGTAACTGTCTTCTCTAGGTTGGTGGAGGAGTTCATGTTACTGGCTAACATTGCCACAGCCCACCACATCCACAAAAGATTCCCTCAGCTGGCCCTGCTCAGACGCCACCCTCCACCCAAGGCCAAAATGGTGGATGAGCTGCAGGAGCTTTGTGACCAGTTGGGAATCGACATAGATCTCTCCTCCGCGGGAGCGTTGCATGTCAGTACTCACAATGCAGCAGATGTAGCTTAGTTTCTAATATATCTGAAAAACTAGAAATTATGTTTTGTCTTGAATCAGTGTACAAGGTTTAGATTTTCTTTAAAGGGTGGCTCCATTATTTATTTATTTATTTATTTATTTATTTATTTATTTATTTATTTATTTATTTATTTATTTTTTTTTTATTGTTTTTTAAGTTTTTATATCATTCTGTAGCTTCCCAGTGGTGTTATTTATGTGTTCAAATCCAAACATTCAAATTCTGGTCTAAGTACGTATGTTTTAGCATCAAAATGCTATTTTCCTGAGCCCTTCTAAAAAGTTATTCCCACATGACCTGACGTAGGTTTCTGCATGATGAAGCTGATACATGTACAGTATATATACATCCTTATAGTCCGTGTGTTAACATACAGTAACTTACTTTAGATGGCGGTCGGCATGCTCCCAGTTTGGAGAAGCAGACAGGAGAACCAGCACGAAAGTTAAGCTGCTGTGTGGATGCCACGTTAGTTCAAATCCGAAAGTCCCACAATAACCCGAACAAACTAACCGATAGATGCAGCGGTAGACCAGCAACTCCCGTGTTCTGCAAGGTAAAATTACTGTTTTTGTGAATGGAGTCTGGTGGCTTTGAAAACAACAATATACGTCAGATAGCCCTTTCTGACGGGGAACTGAAGCCGTTACATCGCTCTCTTCAAAGCCACCAGACTCCATTCACAAAAACAGTTATTTTACCTCGTAGGACTATACATACAACCCCACTTAAAAAAATCTGAACTAACCCTTTCAGTTATTTCTAATCTTAGCACAGTTAACTTTGACTCAGCTAGTGCTAGCGTTCACATTATTCATAACCTTATTGATTAGTTTACTTTGGTAACCTACGTCAGTGGCCGTTTCCAGAACAACAGATGGACCCGTCCTTTAAGTGATCAAATTCAAAATTACAGCATTAGAAGTATTACATTTCTTGTCCATTTGATGGTTTTATTGTGTTGTATGTGGGTATCTCACAGTGGATCTGAAGCTCAATAAGTGATGGACAAAGCTCTTGAGTCATTTGATTTACTGGAAATGATGTAAAAGAATACTCTGTATTAATGATTAAAACCTCTTTTTCTGCTTTTCCATCCTGCAGAAGAGTCTCAATACTGCTCTTGGTGACGATGAGTACACCACTGCCAGAAGAGAAGTCCTGACCCACATGTGCTCCAGACCCATGCAGGTTAGAGCTCACTGACCACTCCTGAAGGGCACCTTCCTTTTTTTTCTTTTTACCATTCATCAAGTTTATGTGGAATATATTTGCTATTTTATAATCACTGGGAATTATTCGATCGCTCTTCGAAGATTGAAGATATTTTTTATGATAAGATGATAGTCGCCTAAACTATTTGATTTCTTTATAATTTAAATGACTATTCAAAAATCATGAACTATCCCTACTTAAAGCTGCAGTCGGTAACTTTGATTAAATATGATAAAGTCATTTTTGTAAACCTATCACTATATCCTGACAGTAGTGCATGAGACAGGCAATCTGCAGCTTTAATATATTACAGAAACAATTTGTTTTGTGAGATTGAAACTGAATATGAAGTATTCTATTTCTTTGTGTTTCTGTGTTAAATGTATATTGTTGGTATTTCCCAGATGGCGCTGTACTTCTGTACAGGTGGACTTAATGACGTGAAGTTGTATAAGCACTACGCCCTCAACGTTCCTCTCTACACTCACTTCACGTCACCCATCAGACGCTACGCTGACATCATCGTCCACCGGCTTCTGGCTTCTTCACTGAGTGCGTACCTTCTCTACAACAACGGTCTCTTTTAGACACATAAAAACAAACAACAGAATGTCCTGTTTGTTTCCAACACAGTGCTGCGGTTGTGTTGCGGGACAAGTGTGGTTGATGATGTAGAAGAGAAATGCAGAAAAGAACAAAGCAGCCTCACATTGAGTTGATGCATTGTTCGTGTTGTTGCCTTTGCTGTTGTTTCTGCCCTTCCTGCTTCTGTCTGCTCTTGCTGTGTCAAGTTTAATGCGTGTGATTTATTTTTTTTTTCTCATACTCATTATGCAGAATGTGGACCTAATTTGGGGCTGTCAACCGATGAAGTCCAAAAACAGGCAACACGCTGTAATGACAGGAAGACTGTGTCCAAGAGAGTCCAGGAGCTCAGCTCTGAGCTCTTCTTTGGAGTGTTTGTGAAGGTGGGTAGCCAAATCGCATATATCAGACTGGCAACACATCATCCAGAGTAGGCTCACATCGCCACGCCTCGGGGGGGAAAACAATCCCGTGTCTCTCATAGACGGTAACGGCATAAAGAGAAGAAGTTGATGTCTCCAAACTTCTACTTTAAACAAAACCGGTCATAGTAAAACCGCTATGCCGAAGAGTTACTGTGTAGTTGGTTTCACCAACAATGAATTCAAATACGCTGATTTGTTCCCCTGCCGTGTCCTAACAAAGATATAATAGAGGGGCTTTATGGCTCCAAGCTATAGACCAGACCAGCATCGCGTCATCATCGAGGCTGCGCTCCCGTTTGGGGGGAAAGAAACTCGTTGTCACAGGAGAGAAAATAGAAAATGACGAAAAGCTGTTGTATAGAGGGTCAACCAAGGCTTTCACACCGAGATTTGAGGCACATATGATACGTTAATATTCACTGTCTGTGGAAAATTGCTAAATGATGCTGGTGACAGTGACTAGCATGGTTAGCTTGCAGTAATACAGTCATACATTAACGTTATAGCACTGTATAGACTGTCGTCTCCAACAAATCTCAGCCTGTAGATCAAACAGTTGGCTATTAACAGGTTGGTTATTTATAGATAACACTTAGCCTAACGGGATTCAATCAAATATGTATAGAAGTCTGGATAAGTAATATCCGGCCACTGTGTTGGACGGGTGAAGACTGAAGGGACATGATGTTGATAAACCTGAATTTATTAAGGTATCGTGAACGCTCAGGTTCAGGCAAGGTCACAAAATAATTATTAGACGTGTATGAAACAAACATTTGTATAACAACAGATGAATGCATACGAATTTCTCAAAATTACAATCCAAACATACGTCATATTGCATTGACAGCTGTGGGATGTTTGGTTTTCTTTCCCCCAAAAGGAGGCGCGGCTTTGACTTTTTGCAAAGTACCCGTATGTGCCGGTCTGATGTATCATGTTTTATTTTTAGATATAATTCTGAAAATTTCTGTCAGTATACTGAAGTGTTATTTTGGTCTGTGCTCCACAGGACTGTGGCCCTCTGGACTCTGAGGCCATGGTGATGGGGGTGCTGGATCAGTCCTTTGATGTGCTGGTTCTCCGATACGGAGTGCAGAAACGAGTCTACTGCAAGGTCAGCTCCAATAAACTCAATTTAAAGAGAGCAATTTAGTAGTAGGAGGAGGAGTATTTTTATTCAGTCATCATACACATTACAATAAGTATAAAGTATATACAATATACAATCTAGAATACAATATAACTGAAAAGGCTCATGTAGAAGCATAATGCTTAGATATGCCTATCCTACATTCTTATCAATTTAAGCTACCCTCCAGAAAATGAAACATTAATAAAAGTTCAGTTTCAGCTTTATATATTGTACATTTGTTTATACATATATTAATCAAATTAATCACACATTTTTTATCTGCTTAAAATGTACCTTTTTTAAAGGAGATTTGTCAAGTATTTAATGTCTTCTCAACATGGAGTGGAGAAATATGCTGCTTTATGCAAATGTATGTATATATTGGTTATTGGAAATCAATTAACAACACAGAACAATGACAAATATTGTCCAGAAACCCTCACAGGTACTGCAGTTAGCATAGAAAATATGCTCAAATCATAACATGGCAAACTGCAGCCCAACAGGCAACAACAGCTGTCAGTGTGTCAGTGTGCTGACTTGACTATGACTTGCCCCAAACTGCATGTGATTATCATAAAGTGGGCATGTCTGTAAAGGGGAGACTTGTGAGTACTCATAGAACCCATTTTCATTCACATATCTGTGAATGAAGTGTATTTCACCGGTGTTCCTGGTGTATTGCACAGGACCCAAGGAAGCGCCGTGTTGAGTGTGAAGTCGTATACGAGCAGTTCTCAAGAAAACTGCAAGCAGCGACACCGCAGGCCAAACAGATCGGCCCGCTCCGAACAGGCATATTTTGCACGGGCACTTCACTAGTTCATTTAAGCGAGCACATTATTATTATTTACCCCAAAAACAAGCTCATTCAGGAGAGAGAATTGAGACAGTCCAGAGAGTGATGGACTGTCGAGGTGAAGATCAAGTGACAGTTTCATCTGAAACGGTTTGAAACCATTTATTTCCACCTTCAGTCTGTTGCCGGCCTGGACTCATTCCGCCATCGTAAGGTGGGGAAGAAATCCGAGCTGACTCTGCTCTGGACACCGGAGGACCTGGAGAAAGCTCCAGTAGAGCAGGTGAGACCCCCAGACACTAATATTATAATATTATATTACTAATATTACTCATTATAAACAGAAATGGAGAAATGAATCTCAGGTTTCATGGTTATATGTATTTTTGCTAATATTTTTAGTACAACATCCTGGGTATTATGGGTATTATGGGTATTATGGGTATTATGGGTATTATGGGTATTATGGGTATTATGGGTATTATGGGTATTATGGGTATTATTATTAGGTATATGGCCTTTATGCAGCCTCTCCAATGAATTATTGATTTTGAATTTAAACTCTGAAAACAATTAACAGCATAAAGATGAGAAAACCAGATTACTAACTTGTTCCCTGAAGAGATGGGCCTGCTATCTGGGGTTAAGATAGTTAAGTGTCTTTGACTTAGTTTAAATTGCACTAAATCACCATTTCTTGTTTTCCCACTTGCAGGTAATTTCCATCTTCACGTTAGTGGAGGTGCAGCTCAAAGCGGACGGAGCGCCCATGAAATACAGCGCGGTGCTCAAGAGGCCCGGGGAGAACGAACCATAAATAAACCTAAATGTGCCGTAGAACACTTAACGTACGGAGATTTTTGAATTGCACATTTTATTTTGTCGATTGGTAGAAGAAGTAGTAGTTTAGAAGCAGTATTACTGTTGTGAGCAGGGGAATCACTGATCAGGTCGGAGTCAGATTTCAATTGAAATTCCCACTAAGTTCCTACTTGAAGGCCCATTCCAGTGTTTTCGTCATGCTATCTCAGTCAATGCAAATAACCCACACACATATGAACATTTTCCAAGGTATATTTATGTGTTAAGGAACTTTGCTTCCAACTTTCCTTTTGGTTTTTAATCATTTCCGTAACACAAGTCCACATTTTCAGACATGCAACATGGACCCATCACAGATATAACACACAAAAACTGACTTTCATTATAAAGAAATGAAAAGGAATAACAACCATCATGAAAGTAGATTTTTTAAATTTTTAATCTACCATGATATGCTTTGGAAAATGGTTGAATGTGACGTACATTAAGTGGTTTAAAACACTGATGTTTTAGCTTGATGATCTCACTAATGGGCTCTATTTTATGTGATCCAGTGGATGGATTTCAAGTCGAATTGCGACCCAGGCCTTGACGGTGAAAGAAGATAAGGCAGCAATTATTTTAATTTTGCTGTTGATTTATTGACCTTTATGAGGACAGTTTTTGATGTGATATATAACTGTTGTACACAGTCTAATGTGTGATAGCTGATTTTCAGTTTAATACCAATATATTTGTGTTTACAAAGCAATAGAGTATACCACACTACTGACGTTTTATTGGCTACGGTGGCTTGTAATATAACTTTGTTGAAGCTCAAACAGTATAAATGTAGCAGTAATAGCTTATAGTCAGACTATAGACATCACACTGACAGTAATAGGTGTATTAATGTTTGCATATAGAGACAAAATAACAGCTACCACAAGCCATGCAGGACATTTTTACATGTTGTATGTATTTATAGTGTTTTATCACTTCAGGTCCTTCATGTCACAGTCATGAGGTGCAGCTCATAGGACTTTTCATTTGATTTAAATTCTTAAAAGCTCTCATAGATCTAACATATTATTCCAGTCTAAACTGAGGCTCCATTTTTCTGTATTTAGCGTGCAATGTAGACAGACAGGCCAAAGCATAATCATTTCTCAACTCGTTGTTTTTAACACAAAACACGGAAATGACTTGAATTGCTGTTGAAAGCGGGTCGGTGGCCTTGAGATCTTAATGAATTTCATGTTGGCTCTTGTGCTTTGGAGCGCTTCCAACTGTTGTTTGTGGATTCTTTTTGTTTTTAATTGATTTGTGCAGCACAAACACTTTATGGACCTCATTAATAACTGTGAATTTCAGCCTTAATTTAATAACACAAAGACAAAAACATTTTTATTTTTTTTTTTTTTTAGTGAAGCTGCACATTTTAAAACCTCCCTTTTTGCTGCAGTCAATGTGCCTCTCTTTTAGTTCTCAGTGCCATGTGGCGTCACGTAAATCAGCTGCTACGTCTGCACAATTTAGTTTTATTTTATTGATTTAAATTTTTTCTTTTGACAGATTGTTTTTAAGCTTGTGTCAGACTTTTTTGAAAGACCGTTAGCTTATATTTTTAAGTTACTTTGTTTTACGTGGAACTGACAGTTTGTGACGTGAAGCTTTAAATGTATTTTAAACCAGCAAACTATAGTGCAAAACAACTGTACTGACTTAAGTAGGATGTGTTTCTGTGATTAGGAATGTTGAATTGTGACATGTAACTTTGATTCTGACCAGTATTCAAAGTGCATTTGTACTCTACTAAACCACCATACAGAGCAATAGATGTCCTTTTAGGGAAATAAATACATACATGAATGACTCAAACTGTGTTGTTGTTGTTTCTGAATACTGCCTTAAACACAACTACATGTTGGTGGTGATGGTAGAGTCTGTGAGTGATCTGTGCTCCGAGTGACGCACTGGTGACCCCTAATGAACTACAATGTGGCACTGCCCTCCTCTGTTTAGTTTATATTGCGAATAAACACTGATAATCTCTGTGTGTTTATTACCAGGGAGTGTTTCTAATGAATCCTCCATGAACCCACTGCGCCAGCATGGAGAAGATAATGAAGAGGAAGAGGGTTGTCACAGTTGATGACCGTACCTTTTATAAACTATTGTATAAATCCACACCCTACAATATTATTATTATTATACAATAATAATAGAATTAAATAAAAACGTTTTTTTTTTTATAGAAAAGATTTTACGAATAGATGACTTGTCAGTGTGCCACATCGCCATGACATTTAAAGTCTGTTTTAAAGCTGCTATAATCAATATTTATCACATGACTTGTATATGAAAGGGTCATTTATAGTCAGGAACAGACAGAGAATGACTGATTTATCCCTGACCTGTAGCTCTATAGCGTCTATTTTAGTCTTGTTTTGGTCATACGGCCCACAACTTAAACTGTTTTGGTTCACTGTCATCACTCGTAGCGTAGTTTTTGTTGTTGTTTACAATGAAAAAGCTCCAATAAACCCACTGTACACTGTCCAGGATCAAATATGCAAACCAATTTAGCAATTAGGTTCCCAACCCTATTATCCTTGAAGCCCCCCTACTTTTATCTGCCAGGGGCCCCCCAGAGGCCGATTTTGTCATGCCCCGATATCTATATCTTTTCATAACATACAAACCTACATCTGTGCCAAATGTGTCGCTTTTATCGCAAATTGTTATGCTTAACTGTCCCCGCTATAAGGCTGCTTAATTTCCCTTTAAAATAAAAGCTGCCTGCTGTTATCATGAGACGCCATAGCTCTGGTTTCTTGACGTCATTGAAATATTAAATCAAAGATCAGGCCGAGTTGAGACAGGAAGTTAATCTCATAAACAGTCATGTATTAAGAAACGGTTTACCATCTCCACATTTAGTCACTACAAGCAGCGTTGAAGTGACTCACATTTAAGAACAGTAGCACGGGCAAATTGCAGTAATGAAGTGCTTTATTTCCTTATCAGAGCTGAGCACTTTGGCGCCAGCGAATAACCCGCTGTGACTCCCGTCTCAGCTCAAGTGTGCTTGACTTTAAACCCACGCTTCCTTATGACTGTAATTCTATAGTGAGGCAGATAACTCACATTTACGTATTAAGAGGGAGGTTTCCCCTTTAGGTTTGAAGTCCAACTTCTAACCTGACCACACAGATAATCAGCATAAAGCTGGTCCTCCTTCAAATCGAAAGATAGTTCCTTTAATCTCACAGTTACATCTTTACTGCAGTGACAGTCCGTGAGATGCCTCCTATGATTTACACAGCCAGGGTCCAAAGGCTGCACATAAATTCATTACAACACAGTCTACGTCAAGGCCAAATTATATAAGGAGTTGTTTAACATCAATATATGAATGTGCTCTTGTTGCTTCGCTTTTACATGACTGCTGTTGATTGTTCATATCAGACTGTGTTGCAGATTTCCCCCACACAGAAAGAAAAAAAAAAAAAAATGGGATCAACGTGATCGTGGCCAAGGGATGACGAGACAGTTATGCATAAGTTCAGTTTCTCTTCCTCCTCTTCCTTTCCGTAACAAGCCGGTTCAAAGTCAAAGTACCATAAAATCAATGTGTCAGTCGAAGGAGAGCTGCTGCTTCTCCTCCTCCTTCTTCATATTGAAACGGATTCAAGAGACAAACAACAGCTCCACGGCAGCCTGGAAGAGTGGGAATACATGAAGATCAGGACTGTTGGGTAGACCTCTTAACTGTTTTGTGTATGTTACATTACATGCTCTGTCATTCTGTTATCTGTTTTTGTAATGAATACTGTTTAGTTCAAGTTGTCTTTAATGCTGATGAGCTAAAAGTGAAGCTGAACGTGATTTGATGGAATCACTTTTGCCTTTTCTGTGAATCTCATATTGATTTCTTTGTTTAGGGAGTAGGGACGTCTTAAACTGGAGATGCTGAGAAAGGTAAGGCTGAAACTTTGAGTTATGAGTATGGACTTTATTGATAAGAACGCTGATTCCCAGAAAGCACTATATGACTTGTTCCTGGACCTGCAGTCATTCATTCAAGGAAATAAACTGATAAAGGTAGCCCCATCATAAAGTCTGTATTCTGAAGGACATTAAAACACAAAAAGTGGATTCATTAACATTTGTTGTGCTCTGTATTTTCAAAGGGGGAGTGGGTGTGGGTGGACTCGGCCATCGGGGTACCCATCGGAGCGAGGGTCAAAGTCACACCATCTGGTCAGCAGTTGCTGGTGGACGATGAGGGAAAGGTAAACAACACCCTAGATGAATTAATATGTTGGAAGTGTCACATCAAGCTGTCATTAAAACAAAATAAAAAAACATTTTCAGCCTGGGATCCACCTTTTTATTTTCTTTCTTCCTTACAGGAGCAGAGTCTGTCCCAGGAGCAGGAAGCCTCTCTCAGGATCATGCACCCCACATCGGTGGAGGGTGTAGCCGACATGATCAAACTGGGGGACATGACCGAGGCCGGCCTCCTCAGGAACCTGCTGCTCCGACACAAACAAGGCATCATCTACGTAAGGCTCACAAACTGTGGTGTACTTTTGAAATGTTTCTTGAGTCTTGAATTAAGCTTGATTACTGAGAAGTGTAGAAATAAACACTAGATTGAAGTACATTTTCTAAATTAGGTGATTTTTCGCGTTGAAAACAATATATTTGTTACATTCATATTTAAAAGGCTGGTTCACTCAAATGTTTTCCCAACTTGCCCTTGGTGGTAGGTTATTATTTAGCCATGCCAATATGTTTTTTTTTCATGAGGATTTGAGTTATTGGCCTCATAGATTTCTGCAGCTGCACAATAAGTGAATGGAATATAATTTGTAGGGCTGTCAATCGATTAAAATATTTAATCACATTTTTTGATCTATTCAAAATGTACCTTAAAGGGAGATTTGTCAAGTATTTAATGCTCTTCTCAACATGGGAGTGGACAAATATGCTTGCTTAATGCAAATGTATGTATATATTTATTATTGTAAATCAATTAACAACACAAAACAATGACAGATATTGTCCAGAAACCCTCACAGGTACTGCATTTAGCATAAAAAATATGCTCAAATCATAACATGGCAAACTGCAGCCCAACAGGCAACAACAGCTGTCAGTGTGTCAGTGAGCTGACTTGACTATGACTTGCCCCAAACTGCATGTGATTATCATAAAGTGGGCATGTCTGTAAAGGGGAGACTCGTGGGTACCCAGAGAACCTATTTACATTCACAGCGTTATTTAACCTCCTTCCCAACAAGCTAGTAGGTACCAATGGATTAGGTTTTCTTGTTTCATATGACACCAGTATCCTCACTATAGCTTTAAAACTAAGCCTGCTACAACCTCCGAAATTTCGATTACGTTAATGCATTAAAGAAATCAGTGGCGTTTAAAAGATTTACTTTGACAGTATTAATTATTTGTGGTCCAGATTTGACAAACTAGATGGTAACACGTCTTTCTAGAAACAAGAGAGGACTTCTTTTGGTAATGCACAATCCTTGTCATGGAACTCTTTTACTTTGTGCACAAACAAAAAAAAGTCCTCCGCGCATCTTGTACTCACTTTATTTACATGGTTTTGGCTTTAGACCTTCATTAGGTAACAAATTATAATTATTATATTTATTTGTTACTTATAAACAAAACCCCACACAGTGTACTGGACAGTGTACTACCCATACTACCCATTTAAAGCAGGTCTGTGGATCATCCTGATCACCTGGGACATTTTCTGGAAAGACAGAAAAATCTGTAAAATTTGACATTTTTCAATGCTTTGAGCATCTCAAACAAACATTCATCTCCTTTGTATTGTGGTGACGACGGAAATCTGGTGTCTCATAACCTGGGTAAATAAAAAACGAATGAAGTGTCCTATATATTTTCTGATTGCAGACCTACACAGGCTCTGTGCTGGTGGCAGTGAACCCGTACCAGGATTACCCTCTATACTCAGTTGACCAGGTGAGACTGGCATTAACATTCGTACTACAGCTGCAGATCCCTTTAATCATTTAACTTTGAATCACTTTATCATAGATGACAGTGATGTGTTTCATGCTGTGTGTATCCTGTTGTCCTTCAGGTGAAGTTGTACCACGGTCGAAAGCTGGGGGAACTCCCTCCGCACATCTTCGCCATCGCTGAAGCCTGCTACTGTAACATGATGCGCCATCTCAGGAACCAGTGCTGCATCATCAGGTCAGAGCGAATCACTCGCCTGGTTTGCTGTTGCCGATTGAATAGAAGAAGTGTTGTCAGGTTTTGATCGCTATTTATTTTTCTTCAGTGGGGAATCAGGAGCGGGGAAGACGGAGAGCACTAAGCTGATCCTGCAGTACTTGGCAGCAGTCAGCGGGGAGCTCTCTGAACAGCAGATCGAACAGCAGATCCTGGAGTCGAACCCGATACTAGAAGGTACTACGTCAGCACAACTGTACTTCACAAACACAGAGACATGCAGTCAAACTCAGTAGACAAGCAACTAGGGATGCACCGATCCGACTTCTTCAGTCCCGATAGCGATACCTGGGCTTTGGGTATCTGTCGATACCGAGTACCGATCCAATACCAGTGTTTAGTTGATAAGCTGTATGCCTCACTGTGTGGAAGTGACTGGGATTATACTTTTATGTATAAGGAAGCATCAGCCTTGACTTGAACATTACTTTCCCAACAGATAAATACATAGATATACATTTCCTGAATTGTTATTGCCTCTGCCAAGGACGAAGGTCTAGGAAGGAGGTTATGTTTTCACCGGCGTTGGTTTATTGGTTGGTTGATTGGTTTGTTTGTTGGTTTGTCCGTTTGGAGGATTACTCCAAAAGTCCACGATGGATTTGAATTAAATTTTTTGGAGGGGTGGGGTGTGGCACAATGAACAATCCATTTTGGTGGCGGTCTGGATCATGATCCGGCTACGGGAATTTTTTTAATAACTCCGCTCAGCCTGTGCATTAACACCCGGGCTTTTTGTAGCTGATGACACGTTCATGATGCGTCACCAACTGTGTATTCAACCGTAAGACGAAAAC
The DNA here is from genome assembly GCA_916701665.1 of Sebastiscus tertius. NCBI lineage: Eukaryota > Metazoa > Chordata > Actinopteri > Perciformes > Sebastidae > Sebastiscus > Sebastiscus tertius. The sequence continues at coordinate 28,010 of CAKAOH010027629.1, read as the reverse complement.
GTGTCGGGTGCTCTCGGAAAACGAGGAAAAAAAATCAGGATAGACAGGAAGGCAATATTATTGTTCATAATACTAAAACAAGTGGCAATAAGGAAGGAAATATGTTGAAAGGCCTTTAGTGTAGTGGCTAAATCATTAAAAAGCCAACCACTACCACTGTAGGTCTTCGTCAGCAACATGATAAACCGTTGGTCAAAAACTTAACAGACTTTACCTGCTTTCTGTAAAATAAGAAATATTTATATCTATTTTTTTTCTCTCTGTATCGGCTCCGTTGTAAAGCAGTAGTTTCATTGATGATGGGCATAAATTACTTGTTTCTGTGTTATTTCTTTGTGATATTTCGTAATACTATGGAGATCATGTGATTGCCTCCCATTGGTTGTTGATACCATATACAGTAGGTGAGGCCACATCCCGCTTTGTCTGTTTGTTTTAAGCCCTGACGAAGACCTACAGTGATCGAAACATGTTGGCTTTTTAATGATTTAGCCACTACAATAAAGGCTTTTTAATGTATTCTCTTCCTCGTTGCCATTTGTTTTAGTATTTTGGAGTGCCTTCCTGTCTATCAGGTGTAAACCTTTTTAATGCAGCAACAAATTGGTCAATAGATCGGCCCAATTTTCACCGATACTTGATCCAGCTATTTCAGTCAGTATCGGCCAGATATGAGACATACAGAATGAGTGAAAAAACAATAATTGCTCTCAAATGTTCCTGTTCTGTCCCAACACAGCGTTTGGAAATGCAAAAACAATCCGCAACGACAACTCCAGTCGCTTTGGGAAATATTTGGAGATCTTCTTCAATAAGGATGGGGTGATCAAAGGTGCTCGCGTGGAGCAGTATCTTCTGGAGAAGTCTCGTGTCTGCCATCAGGTGAGTTAGCTCTGGCCAAACACCTACTAGCTCTTCTTATCTCTTTAAAGGGCAGTTTTAAGCTGTAGACCTATAAAAGCAGGGCTGGTTAGATAAACATGCTGTTATCACGGGGCAACAAGCTCTCAGTGACCTCTGGAGAAAGTAGATTATTCCATGTTGCCCGTCATCTCTCTCTCTCACACTGTACTGAGGAGTAAAAACACACAAAGCCATGAGAAACGTTACTAGCTCATTTGACTGTGTTCATTCACACCCATTTGACAGAAAAGTGACACCTTTAGTTCATCTTTATGTAGCAATAATAGTTCATTTTTTCCTCCACAACCTCAGTCCCTGGAGGAGAGAAACTACCACGTGTTTTACTGCATGCTGGCAGGAGTCACGGCCGAGCAGAAGAAAACTTTGAGCCTCGGAGATGCTAAGGAGTACAAATTCCTTTCTAAGGTATTACAACAGCTACCTGCAGCTCATTTTGCCACCACAACCAAAAAAACATGACACACTGTCTGCCTACATACATAATCCAAACCAGAATTCCCTCTCGTGTGCTGCAGGGCGGCAGTATCGTGTGCGAAGGCAGGAACGACGCTAAAGACTACAAGCGTATTCTCTCTGCGATGAAGATCCTGACCTTCTCGGAGAGCGAGTGTCACGAAATCCTCAAGCTGCTGGCCGCCATATTACACCTAGGGAATGTCTGCTTCAAGGGTGAGCGTACGCCTTTTTGATTATTGTAGTTTTTATTTTAAAATACAAATTATATTTGATGTCAGGAATTTAAAAAACGATGATAAAACAGCGGGAGCATGCATTCAACATGATAACACAACTCTAATCCTAACTTTAATCAGTGTTGCCAGATTGGGCTGGTTTCTATGGAGGACCACAAGAGCCACGTAAATAGTAATAGAGCATTTAATTGATTCATGACTAATTGTACAATAAAATAAGCATTAATAAATGTGTTTAATTTATTAATCTATGAATAAATGGACAAAATTACAAATTATTTAATTATTTGACATTTGAATGGGGCTCTTTATGTTTTAATAATTTATTTATTTATTGTGTTGAGTTGAATGTGCTACTTATTTTGTACTGTAATTACCTTATGCCTTTTCTACCTTTTCTTTTCTTAAAGCTGACTCGGTGTAAACTGCTCAGAATTCCAGTGTACTTATATATAGGTGCAAATGGCAAATAAAACTCTTGAATCTTGAATAAAAAGAAAAATTATAAAAAAATAATACTGAAAAAATTAAATATTAATCCATCAATAAATAGTTCAAATTTAAAAAGGGATTTTTACAAAAAACACCATAAAACAATCAATAAGTACATCATTTAAAAATACATTAATGAATTCATTAATAAATAATGGAATTTAAAAGTCTATTTAAAAATGCATTTTAAAGAGAGAAATAAATAACTGGATTCACAAATTGAATTGAAGAATACTGGGTTTAATCAGGCATTTAAAAGGGCAATTTCTTTTCCCATTTGCATCAGTTTATCGCATTACTTCACCTTTAAAATAAATGTAGCGGAGCAAAAGTACAAAACTTCCTCTGATATGTGATGGAGTTGAAGTTAGAGTTACATTCCACCATTAGATATGACCTCGCCTTCCTTATGAGCTGCTATTGTTGGTGTTGTTGTTGTTACATTCGATCTCGTGTTCCCACTAGGCAACACACAAAATAACTTGGAAACCAGTAATGTCAGCAAGTCGGAGCACTTCAGCATCGCAGCATCAATACTGGAGGTGAGCACTTTCACGTCTAGTAACACTAAACGTGATTCTGTACATTTCACACTGTGTTGCGAACAGGAGATTGAGTGAGTCGCACCATTAACGGATCATCATCATCCTTCAGCATTAAATGGTGAAGTCCTCGTCTGTTTTTCTTCAGGTCCACAAGTCTCCCCTGGCGGAGAGTTTGACCAATCGCTCCTTTATGACCAACAGAGAGCGGGTGACCAAACCCCTCAGCTGCGAACAGGCCTCTGACTGTAGAGACGCCTTCGTCAAGGTAATGAAGCTGACCCGGTGACGGTAAAGCAGAATGTCGTGTACTTCCTTATTGGATCCTGACGCTGGATAAAAAAGAAAGGAACACACCCTATAAATGTTGCGCACTACATTTTCTAAGAAAGTGTCCTCATTAAACAGCATGAGATCATTGTAACCTTTGATTGCAGAGAGAATAATTGAACTTTCATACAGTTTAAAAGAGGAGGATGCAAGCAGAGCTTTCAGCAGTTAATGGTAAAGGGGGGATACAGGGATTTGAACAAACAACCATCCAGTCACAAGTACACTTCAGTGCTTAATATTCCTCAGTTAAGTTGGACTGATCACTCATGCTCAGTAGATCTGATTTAACTGTAATTTGTGGCCCATCTCTCAGGCGATCTACAATAAGCTGTTCATATGGATCGTTAGGAAAATCAACAGTGTCATCTTTATGACGTTGACCAAAAGCCCCAAATCCTCCTTCCTGTCCATCGGCCTGCTCGACATCTTCGGCTTTGAGAACTTCACCACAAACAGGTCAGGACATTTCTACACAGGCTGAGCGTAGCACGACTCTACGGTTACTTAAAACTTAAAGCTGAAGTCGGTAACTTTGAGCAAATATGATGATTATTTTTATAAAATGGTTATTATATCCTGACAGTATTTGCTCAAAGTTACGGACTGTAGCTATAATGTCACCCTGTCGCTTCGCAGCTTCGAGCAGCTGTGCATTAATTTCGCCAACGAGAAGCTGCAGCAGTTCTTCGTGGGCCACATCTTCAAGCTGGAGCAGAAGGAGTACACGAAAGAGGACATTGTGTGGAATAACATCAAATTCAGTGACAATCAGAAGATCCTGGACATCCTGGCTGTGAAACCTTGCAACCTGCTGGCTCTGATCGATGAAGAAAGCCATTTTCCAAAGGTGGAGCTATTATGCTTTTGTGCTTTTTCCCTTTTTCCCTTTCCTTTAGTGTGTTATGTAGTTTTTTTTGTGCATGTAAAAGGTCTGCAAAGTTACAAAGTCCAGGCAAAAGGTAGTTACTCTCCCCTGCCTGCCTGAAACACCTTGCTTGAAGTCCCGCCTTTTCTTACGTAACGTGGTGATGTCACCAAGTAACACATTTACCTGCCTATCGGCTAGTTTGGCACGCCCTCAAACAAAGCTAGTTAGAACGGAGCTGGAGCGAAGTCCAAAGAGTTTGGTTCGTTTGACCAATCACGACCGAGTGGGCCAGCTGACCAATCAGAGCAGACTGGGCTTTATGGCAGGGCGGGGCAGGAGGTCAAACAGAGCGTTTCAGACAGAGGGTGAAAAGAGGTGCTGCAGCACAGCCGGTATGAGAAAAGTCAAGCGTTTTTCGAACATTAAAGCATGTAAACATGTTCTAGTAGAAACCCAAAATACGAGTATGCACCTAAAATTAAGCACAATAGATCCTCTTTAAACTTTTACTGTAAAATCTGCCAGTTCAGTAAAATATTTCTGCTTGTTTTTAATTCAAAGTTCTGCTCGGTGTGTCACAGGGCTCAGACTTCACTCTGCTGAACAAGATGAACCAGCAACACAATGGGAACAAGCGCTACATCGGCTCCAGAAGTGAGCGTGACACAGACTTTGGGATTCGCCACTTTGCGGGCGTGGTTCACTACGACGCCAAAGGTACAAAAGCAAAAAGAAAAGTCCAACTAAAGACTAAATGCCTGCTCTGAGGTGCTCAGTAATGGGTTTTTTTTCTTTGTCAAGGTTTCCTGGAAAAGAACAGAGATGCCGTCAGTCATGACATAATCAAGATGGTTGAAGCGACCACCAATAAGCTGTTTCGTCAGATATTTGAGACTGAGCTTTCAACCAACGGTGTGAAGATCGGTAACAACAAGAAGGTCATCATCATGACACCTAAGAGCTCCCTACGGGTATGAAAGTATAACCTCATCATATTGCTACATATATAATGTAATTCACTTGTTTTGATGGACATGTATTTGAGATGTACAGTGGGATACAGTGGACATGATGTCGCTGTGACAGTTGCCACTGTATTGCTGACTTTGCATCATGATTTTATTCTCCTCTCTATCATCCGTGCAGGGCCAGACTGACACCCGTAAACAAGTGGTGACTCTGAGCGCTCAGTTCCGTCAGTCTCTGGACTCCCTCATGAAGGCCCTGTCCGCCTGCCAGCCTTTCTTCATCCGCTGCTTCAAACCCAACAATGAAAAGCAGTCTAAGGTGAATGACACAAGAGCGACTACAGCCACAGTTGCACTCAATGGTTGATCAACATAACCGTATCATCATATTTGCTCAAAAGTGCAGCTTTAACTGAAGAGGATAAAATTAATTTCCCTTTCATCCCCGCTACCATCTGCTCTCGCACTGGATAAACAACGTCCTCTTCCTGTTTTGTGCTATAAAGCAATTGAGCAAATTTCCTGGAAAATACAACCTGATAATATGCAATGTTTTAGTAGGAACTGGGAAGCTTTCCTCGCCTTTTTAAATTAGTACAATTTATCTCCCTTCATTAGTTTTTTCAACCAAAGCAGTTCCGGTCTGTCGGTCCACCACTTTGGTCCAGTCTCTAAACAACTATAGAATGGATTGCCATGCATTTTTCTACGGATTCATGGTGCCCGCAGGATGAATCCTCCTCCTCCTCCTACTACTACTACTACTGTGATGGCAATCTCCTTGAGTTTTCTTATTGTGCCACTAGTTTTCACTTATCCTGTCAAATATCTCAACATCTACTTGATGGATTGGCACATCATTTTCATGGTTTTCATGGTTCCAAGACGAATAGATCCTAAAGAATTTAGTGGTCCCCTGACCTTTCCTCTAGTGCCAATATGAAGTTGACATTTGTCATTTTGTGTGAAATGTCACAACAACTGTTGGATGGATTGCCATGAAATTTTTGTACACACATTAATGTCCCTCTCAGGATGAATTATAATAGCTTTGGTGACATATCTTTTCATCTCAATCTGGTAAACATTTCTATTTGTGCATTTGTTTGACATATTACCAAATACCTGCAAAACTAATGACATCGCCAGTCGCCGTTGCACTATTCATTTAGTGCTATTAACATGCTAAACTAAGATGGTGAACATGGTAAACATTATACCTGTCATGTTGCCATTGTGTGTAGGGCCAATGCACGTTACTTTTTCTTGCCTGAAAATAATATAGCAATAATAATAATAATGCCAACAAAGCAGTGGAAGAAGTAATATTCCTGTTGCTGTGCAGAAAGAAGACAAAGATGCAACTCGGGCCCAGAATATTCACAACCACTTTAATGTGCTCTCCTCCAGGCGTTTGACAGAGAGCTGTGCATGCGTCAGCTGAGATACTCCGGCATGATGGACACCATCCGCATCCGGAAGCTGGGATACCCAATTCGCCACACCTTCGTGGAATTCCTGAAGCGCTACAGGGTGCTCCTGAAGACGACCGTCTGTGACCCCAAAACTGTTAGTGGAGATGTAGATCTGTTCGATGATTTCATAAAATCGGTGTCATATTTTGTGTGAAATCTAAAATGTTATTGCTTTACATGTCATTATGATGGCCACAAAGATGGTTTGCTTTCTTTATCGTCTTTCTCCCCCCGGAGGAATTGGGGCCGTCATTAGTGTCTCTTCAGTATCTTTATTGTCTCTCCAGGAGACAGCTGCTGCCTGTTGTGAAGCCATCTGCAAGACAGTGATTAAAGGAAAGGACGAGTGGAAAATAGGCAGGACCAAGATCTTCCTGAGGGTGAGGATTATCATTCAAACCATGTTGTACCAACGTTTTTCTCAATTGTTTGGACACAGTAGAACATCACTGCAGATTAACAGTAACCGTATTAACTGGTAAAGTGTTGATTTGTGCACTGTTCACTCATTACTGTGTGCTGCCGTTGACTTGATGTTGTTGCTTTTTTTGTAAGCTTTAGATGACTTAATGTCTGAACATTATTGCATCTGATTTTAAGGATTTTCTGGACAAATCCGAAAGCAGAAATGTGTCTTTTTTTCTCACTTTACTTCAGGATGCCCATGATGCCGTCCTGGAACGACTGAGGGAACAGAAACTCAGCATCGTAGCTGTGGTGATCCAGAGGGTCATGCTGGGACACAAAGACAGGTGCAGCTTCTAAGAAGTGTGAAAGGGGAAATCACATAGAGGTTGAATTAGGTCGTGGGTACATTATCTTTGTTTATCTCAACAGGTCATTGTATAACTATACTGTAGCTAGGGATAGTGTTATTTTATTAATATACGTGATCAAATCAAATAGGGTGTGGTTAACTAAAGACATTGGGTGATGATTTAATTTACTTTTCCTCATTTTGTAGAAAGTGTTTCCTGAAGAAGCGGAGGGCAGCTGTGGTGTTGCAGAAGAACTGGAGAGCTTATAGACGGGAGCTAATGCGAAGAAAGGTCTGATGATTAATAACCATTAATAGAACTTTATAGAGCTCGTACAGTAGCTGACATCATGATCTCTCCTGAACTTATCTAAAGTCCACTGACCCTGTCCTTTTTTTCCATTCACTCCTCCTGCTCCAACCAGATCCAGCAAGGCTTTGAGCGACTGGTATCAAAGATCCGCAGTCGAAAGCTGTGGTCACTGTTCAAAAGACAGCAAGCAGCAGCACTCACCATTCAGAGCCAGGCACGTACTGGAGATACTGTAGATTAGCTTTATTCAATTTTCATTGTAAATATTTAAATAATTAAAATTAATTTATTTATTTATTAATTAGATATCTAAAATGCATTCCCAATACACTATAATATATTTAAAATATAGTGAAATTATACACTTTAAAATAAATAAAATTATACTGTTTAAATATGTATATATAACAATTTTGTCCTTTATATATTTTTATATATTTTTTATATTACAGTGTTTTGGGAATGCATTTTAGATATCTAATTTATGTTATTATTCTGTTTAGTTATTTATTTTTATTTTTTTATTTATATTTATTATTAAGTAATATTGTGGAATTTATTAAAATACATTTTACCATTTTATTTTGAGGAATGGAAATCTATTTTCCATTTTTTATATGTTAAATGTATTTTGATTGCATTCCTATTATTATTATTATTATTATTATTATTAATATTACAGAGAAGCAAAAAATACTTCTCATGAGGTCCATTTGCAACACAAAGACATTAATGAACTTACTAGTACTTGTAAGTATTAATAAGTATATTAATTAATTATTTAATAAGATAATTAATGGTTTCTGATAAACTGTAGGTCCGAGGCTACCGGGCGAGGAAAGACTGTAAGAAGAAGAGAGAGGCAGTCATACTGCTGCAGGCTCACAGAAGAGGAGTCCTGGCCAGAAGAAGAGCTCAAAAGATGAAGGATGAGGTAAACTAGAAATAACATCATGAATGTAAAGAAATAGGTTTATTGTATTAAAACACCTTTTCACCGCCTCTTTCTCCAACCTCTCCCCACCCAACACCCCTCACAGGCCGCACTTTTACGCCTGGAGAAAGAGAAGGAAGCGCAGATTGCTTCGGAGCTTAAGCGGCGACTGCAAGTTATCGCCATGTCACAGCGAGCTGACGAGGAGCCTGAGCCAATCGCTGAAAAGGATTCAAAGGACGACTCGTATGACCTCCAGCCCACGCCTCCTGAGGACCACTCGTATGACCTCCAGCCCACGCCTCCTGAGAACCACTCGTATGACCTCCAGCCCACGCCTCCTGTGGAAGTGGTAGAAAAGAAAGCACCACAATCAGATAAATTTGAGGTCAGCTGATATTTCAGTTGTGTAATCTGTTTATGTGACATTAATAAATATTTTACCTTTTGAATTTACTGTCTGAACCTTTGATATTAATTCTATTTTCACTGTTGAGAAGAGGAGGAACATGCCAGAGCCGGTGGAGGAAACCTCAGTCGAGACCTCAGAGCCGGAAATCATCGCCCAAGCCTCAATCTCTACAACCCCCACCCCATCGCTGACGGAGGAAGAGGAGGAGGAGGAGGAGGATGACGAGTTTGAAGACGGAAGCGATGAGTTTTCATTCTTCAAGTTCAGCATCCTTCACTTCCAGAGCAACCACGGCCACACACACATCAACCAGAGACTCAAGCAGCCTCTCCTGCCCCACGATGACGAGGGCGATGTACTGGTGAGTGGACAGAGAGGCTTACTGTCAACTTCAAAGATTTCCACCTTTTGCCAAGAGCTCACTCCCAAGTTTGTCTTCTCATTCTCCCTCCAGGCATGTCTGACTATATGGTGGATTATACTGCGTTACATGGAGGACATGCCAGAGCCAAAATCTATGGACGCGTTGTCTCTAGCGTCCAGCACCATCTCGCGTCATCTGCCTCGCAGACAGGGCAGGAGGCTGAGCAACCTGGTGGGATGGGACCAGGTAACATATTACAAACAAATGATCACACCGAGGATCAGCTTGAATGTCAAACATCAGTCATCAGTCTTACCTCTAATTATCTTTTCTGAATAGAAAATACTGAGGAAGAACAAGAAAAAGCTCGGAGGTGGAATGAGAAAAGCTTCTGTCATTCCTGAGGAGGTCAGCACTAATGTTGCTATGATATTCATCACTCAATGTTGATTCATTAAGTGCTTTGTACGCTAATTCGTTCTTTTTCTTGTCATCTTTACCAGCCAGAGAACATGACAGAGGACGAGGACATCCTGGCTGGAGAGGGTCCGACGATGGATCGGCCACTTACATCTGTGGAAAAACTACACATCATCATCGGATACGCTCTATGGAGACGAGACATAAGGTAAAAAAATGGGATCATTGTTGACATGATAACGTCCAGATACAACGGAGAGACATTGTGCAGCCTCATAACATCAGAATCATATTATTCCAATCTGTTTCTTTTCCTTCCATCATTAACATTTCATAACCACCTCCTGGAGGTTCTCGTAAATCCTGTCGCACTCATTATTCACTTCTTCTTAAACTGTATCTGTCTTGTTTATCGTTCACGTTTCTCTGCCTGTGCAGGGATGAGATTTACTGCCAGATCTGTAAGCAGCTGGTGAACAATAAGAACAGGAGGAGCCGTATGCTTGGCTGGAACCTTCTCTCCATCTGTCTTGGGATCTTCCCCCCCACAGACCTCTTCTTGGAGGTCAGTCTGCAGCAAGTCATTCAGTAATGCAGCAGCTTGTTATTAAAGTACTTGTTTTCTTGTTTATTGCATGGTGTCATTTTAAGGCAAAAACATCATTTTTCATGCACCGGTCGGCTATTTTGTGTCCATAACATGTCTTCTTTCAGACTAGTGGAAAGAAAACATCCAAAATACACATTTAGGTGTTTATTTTACTATGCATAGATTTCTCCTAAATTCATCATAAGTTAGCATTAGATAATGACTTTTGCACATTTGCATATTTAAATATAACATTTCAGAAAACTTGTAATACAAAAAATAATTGTCTTAATATAAGTAGTCAACTGGGGAAGTTTCATTGATATTTATTTATTTTACCCTATTCTCCTGTAGTGTTTTCAAAATGTATGGAATTTTACAATACATATCTTGAGAGGACGTTTTCTCAAATGAGGTTTTTCTCATATTCTGAGCCAGAAATCTCCACTTCAGCAGCTCTCACATCCACCAAACTTTCCAGTTTCATACCTATCTATATTCTGAATGTTGTTACAGAGAGGTTTGTTCATACATCCTTCATAGCCTGATTTATAGAACATTTTATTCCTAAAAACATGGCGAAAATGGATTTGTTTTCATGGCTGTTAACAAAAAAAATCCCTCTTTAAAAACCTTTGACTCTAAGTAATACCTAATTTGCATATTTAATCATAATTGTTTGGGAAAACTTGTAATATAAAAATACTTAATGTAAGTTATCAACCGGGGAAGTTTCATGGTGATATCTATTAGTTAAAAATTAATAAATGAATATATATATATTTATACAGTATATATATGAAGAACCATAAAAAACAGATGACACCCACCGGCTGTGTTGATATGAACAAAGCAGTAAAATAAGATAAGATCAAAAACACTGGATAAACATCGTAAAATGTAGATAAAGAGTTACAATCAGATTACCAGGGAAAAACTGAAGAAAAAAAAAAGAAAAAGCTTAAGTATGGCGATAATGGACACCTTTACTCTATATTCTTATCATCTGCTGCAACCTGAACTTTATGTATTTTTACAGTTTACTTTGTTATCACTTTAAGTATTATTTCTTTTTGGTTAAACTAGTTATCATTCATTTGGCAGTATATTTTATTTACCCTGTGCTTATTCTACTCTGTCCCACAGTATCTGGAGAGTTTTGTCCGCAGAGGGCCAGACGGTTACGGAGAATACTGCACTGAGCGCCTGCGTCGTATAGTACTCAACAAAGAAAGAAAAGAGTTGCCCTGTTGGATTGAGCTAGAGGTAGAAACACTGAATCACATTTTTTTGTAATTATGGTGACTTTTTTTTTTTTTGTCTGCATCTTCTTTTGACATCTTGACCAGGTTTATTGTTGGAAACAAAAGATTTTCTTGATCAATCAGCTATGAAATTCCGAATTATTGGATCCAGTTTCATCTTCCTTCTCCCTACTGACAGGCCGCAAAATCCAAGAAGCCCATAGATGTGACTGTGTCTCTACTGGACGGCCGCACTGTCGGTGTACAGCTGGACTCGTCCTCCACCTCTGCTGAAGTCTGTCAAGCTGTGGCTGACAAGATCGATCTTAAAGACACATATGGATTCTCCCTGTATATCAGTTTCTATGACAAGGTGGGCTTTACTTCCTTTCTTGTCTTGTCATATCCATTCAGACCTTCCCCACCTCTATATGCATAAATATACTGTGAATACTTCATATTGTTTAATAAATAGTGATTGTGGAGAACCACACTCGCTCTAACCTTGCTGGTGTTTGGTCTCCAGATGTGGTCTCTGGGCAGCTGTGGGAAGCATGTGTTGGACGCAGTGTCTCAGTGCGAGCAGGAGACGAGGAGGCAGGGCCGGCAGGAGAAGGACGCCCCCTGGAAGCTCTCCATCCGCAAGGAGGTGTTCACCCCCTGGCATGACTGCTCAGTGGACCCGATCAGCACGGATCTAATCTACAGACAGGTCATCAAGGGAATCAAGATGGGAGAGTACACCAGTGACAAGGTGAGGCTCGGGAGTGAGACGACTTTGTTTACTTTTACATACTTATTATAACTTTATTCCTGATGTGAAGATAAAAGACAGAAGCCAACATTTGTCTGGTCACGGGGTGGATTTTTTCTCTGTCATAGATGTTCATTTAATATTGAAAAAGGATTAAACTTTTTATATGGTGAAGCAGCAGTGATTTACCAGACTAAATATATCTGCCCCGTGGTGTGATGTCACACTAGGAACAAATAACGATACTGTGGTTGACCAGGTTGGTTAACCTTCCTGTTGTCCTCGGGTCAAATTTGACCCGTTTTCAAACTTCGTTATATCATAAATATGGTTTTCTTTCATCTAACTGCCCCAAAATAACATGAATGAAAGTAATTTATAATTTCTGGGGGGTTTTCTCAATCAAAAAATAGGTATAATTTCATGTAAATTAGGTTTATTGACCATAAATTACAAAGAAAAAAAGTGTAAAACATGTGTTAATGAGTTGGAAAGCAGTTGGCTATAAAGGTGTCATTATGTGCTGCCATTGAAAATGTTTTATATTATAATATTTATAATATTCTGACTAAACTTTGACATATACCAGTCTGTGATAATCCCTCAACATTATGTTCCTCTGACATTAACTATAGTCAAAATAATTAATAATTTCTGCTTTTTTTAACTCAAAGATTAGGTGTAATTTCATGGAAATAATGTTTATTAACCATAAATTACAAAAAGAAAAGTTTAAAACTTGTGAAAATTAGTTGGAATGAATTGGGTAAAAAGGTTTCACACAGAATTGGGCGATAATTTATACCATATGCTTTATAAACCGTCAAACCAGACCACAAATTGCACGGTCGATGGGAAGACAACAGGAGGGTTAAAGGTAGGGTTGGTAGTGTTGTTCAAATACATTTTTTGTTATATTTGTTTAAATTCTCATTACATCCTGACAACAACCAATAAATTCAGTGTTTTGACAAAGAAATCTGGTATCTGTGGCTGTAATAGAGAGCTCCAGGGATGATGTATTTTTGTAGGCCAATCAGGAAGTTAGCATCGCCCTGGTTCCCTCGACAAAAACCCAATGGGATTTTTCCATTGGGTTTTGGATTATTGCAGAAAATAAACTCTGTGGAAAACACACGTTTATGATGCTTACACGTTTTGTTCAGCAAGATAATCTCCACAAATGAAAACCACTTTTATGATTTTTGAAGCGTGAATGTTATAGTCAGAAGTAAAAAGTTAACGTTTGGCTATAAACGAACTACACCACGATCGCATGAGCACGAGTATACACAACGAGGCTGTAGAGGAGGACGAGTCGGTGTGATGACGTTTAGTAGTCTCATTTAGCCACTTGTTAGCAATCGCCTTTTTTAAGACGCATAAAGGCTTCAAAAAGCACAAGTCGGGGAATTTATTGATGTATTTTATGTCGTAGAACAAAACGTTAAAATCTCTTAAACTTGTGTTAACCAAATTATTTCAGGCATCTAACTAAAAAACCATTGACTTCCAGACGAGGGAACTGGAAGAGCTAAAATACAAACTCATTTCCAGGTTTTAGGACTCATTCCTGTAGCACTGTATAAGCCCATCCAATCATTTCTCTCACCGGAGTCTTCCACTAGCTGCTAGCTTGACAGCTGTCAGTGCTAACAACAGCCATGTTTGTTGTTTACATTCATAATGCTAATTTTGGGGGAGTGGCTTTTGAGGGAAGCCTGAAGGAACGCAGTGTCGGTGTTGCAGACTTGGCAACTTTCTCTCTAGATTTAGGGACTTTTGGAGCCAGTGCTGCTGGGATCATTTTTAAAATCTAGTGTAGTCTTGCTAGTTTCTCAGCATTACCGACCCGACCTTTAAGGCCAGCAAATCTGTCTGCAGATAGCGGCTCATGTGTAATGAGTTTTGCAAACACTTTGAAACTTAAAGCTGCTATAATCAATATTTTTTACATTCACAATGGGTCAAATATGTAAGGTGAAAGGAGAAGGGAGAACTCTGCGGTTCCCCTCAGCTCTACGGAGCGTTTTAGCGTCTTTCAGTTCATTATTTTGGTTTTGCATCCCACAACTGTACTGTTTTGGTTCACTCTCACTGACTGCACTAATCAGCGTAGTTTCCAGCACTAGCAGGCAGCATACTGTACACTACCTTCCCAGCACCAAACAGCAGACATAGTTAGCAACTAGCATGAACATAGCGGAGCATTTAGCAGTTTATGAGCCAGATTTTTCCCTCAGGAGTTGGTGGAGACCAAAACAGAGCAAAAAAAAGAGAGTGAATATTAGATTTACATTTGTCAGGTGGCCTGAAACACGACTCCAAATGAATGCTAATGTTGCTCTTACCTGCTAGATATGTACATAAGCGACTGTTTGCCAACACAGTGATGATATGTGAGTGGGTTTACGACATTTTAATGCAGGTTTAAAGAATAGAGCAAAACATAGAAAATGTTACATTTTTATAATTTTTTACATTCACCCTGTTAACATATAGCTCATTAGACAGCAACAATAGTCCACTATGACGGCCTAATACTGTACTAGATACCCTATCCTATGCAATGTCCTGTTGCAGCCTGATAAATAATATCAATGTCCAGTCCAAAATACGCAACAAAAAACAATAAACCGACTTGTGAAAACTGTATCCAATAAAAATGTGTTGCTTCTCTCAGGAGGATGAATACGTCCAGATGGCAGCAAAGCACTATTACATCAAGTTTGGGTCTCCATACAACAAAGACGACGTTCGTACGGTGGTTGACGAGTCCATCGCCACGCCACTTATTGAGAACAAATCTATGACTAAGTGGATTCAACTCATCAGCGCAGCACACTTACAGGTACAGTGTGTTCTAGATGATTCACCCCTGAGTTTAATTTCTTTATCACACGGCACAATAAAGGTGAGTCGCCTCAGGATAATTCTCACATCCTGATCCTACAGGGTCCTTATATCAATGGGAAGCAGAAAACAGACAGCGTAAAAGGCGAACTGGTCAGCAACGCCCAACACGCATGGCCCCTGCACTTCTCCAAGTTTTATGAAGCGACTTGGATATCAGGTCAGTCAACCTAAGCCCCGTTTCCATCACAGGAACTTTCCCCCAGAACTAAGAACCTTTTGAGGAACTCGTTGCGTTTCGACCACAGGGATTAGGATCTAAATTAAGTTACGGGGACATTTGACCCCCCAAAAAGGCCCTGGTTGTGAGGTAGTACTTTCTGAAAGTACAGGAACTTTCAAAGTGGAGTTTGACTGTCACTGATTGGTAAAATCAGTTAGAGTAAAACACACACACACACATAGCGCCGCTGCTTCATCAGCTTAAACTTGTGTACCGCTTCATTAATAAACAAGAAAGTACTCTAGTATCGATTTAGGACCATTTTAGGACGAAGGGAGAACATGTCTCTTTGTTTGACAACATTCAACGGATGATTTATTGTAGAGACAGACGCTCTTAGTTTCATTTTCCTCCTCTGTGTTTCATTCATTACATCCAACGTGCATCAGTAAATATATGCAGCGGTAAATATCGTTGCAATGAGACAAAAACGTTGTTTTCCAGCGTGTTTTTTTTTAATATGAAACAGGCAGGCACACAGAATGTGTTTAACCCTGTGACCACCAGCAGCCCTTGTCCCCATGTCATGTTGCTTTTTCAAACGTCAGCAGACTAATTTGCCTAATCTTCGCAGTGAAAATGCAGACAACAGTCAGCTGAAGGAACGTTTTAGTTCCTTGAAAAGTAGTTCCAGGGACTGGAAACCCGGCTATACAGCTTATATTACACGCAGTATTTAACATGCAATATAAGTTTTCCTCAACACCCAGGCAGGTCTTGATATAATTACCTCTGCGAAGGCCAAAGGCCTAGGAAGGAGGTTATGTTTTCACTGGCGTTGGTTTGTTTGTTGGTTTGTTTGTTTGTCTGTTAGCAGGATTACTCCAAAAGTCCATGATGGATTTGAATGAAATTTTTTTGGAGGGGTCGGGTGTGACACAATGAACAATCCATTCGATTTTGGTAGCGATCGTGATTCGGATTCAGGAATGTTTTTAAGGATTCCGATCCGCCAGAACATTAAGACCTCTGGGTATAACACATGCGCAGTGTAACTGATGATGCATTGATGATGCATGACCCTGCCTCTTTCCTTCAGAGAGAGAGCGGGGGGGGGCAACTGTAGATTCTGCGTTTTTTCACATTAAACTGGGTGAAATTACAGCTGAGTTCGACCAAAGCACACTTGGTGATTGTTGGAAAGAGTAACGACGACGGTTTAGGTGAGTTTTATTTTGTTCCTGTCCAGTTTGAATGAAGTGTTTTACGATGCTCCGCTACGAACAGCTGATCTCAACATAAACAAAAAACACATGTGGATGATTGCGCAAGCTGAACGGAGAGGGGGGGGCAATCGTACTCGGGCACCTTGGAGGAGGTCTGCGCTCTCCGAATGCCATTCTAGTTCCACATGTCTTTGTACCTGTATGACCTAAAATGCTTTGGATTTATTGTTTATTTTAATAAGAATTCAACATTGTAAAAGGGTAAAGAACGTATTCCTACTGCAGCTGGGCTTACTGCAGATGAATGTCACCATTTAATGTAATTAATATGTGAAATATGTACCACACACTCTGCCATATTCCTCTAAATTACTCATTTACTGTGCATCCCCACTGAACTTTGATTACCAGCTGCACTTTGAGAAATGGCAGACCACTTTACAACCCTGCTTCTGAAACATTTTTATTCCCACATCTGTCCACAGGACCTCCTTTGGCCAAATGCTGGTTTGTTGTGGCTGTAAACTGGAACGGCATCTTCTTCATGGATGGAAGAGACAAGATACTCCTTGAGATTCCTTACCTAGAAGTAAAGGAAGCATGTATGATCAGGTATGGACAACTTTCATTTTGTTCTATTAATATAATCATTTTTTGTTTTTAATTTACTCCCTTTCAAAACATTTTAATTGACTTTGTATCCTATGTTTATGACCCGTTTAGAGAAGGTATTTTGAGTGGTC
Organism: Sebastiscus tertius; assembly: GCA_916701665.1. Taxonomy (NCBI): domain Eukaryota; kingdom Metazoa; phylum Chordata; class Actinopteri; order Perciformes; family Sebastidae; genus Sebastiscus; species Sebastiscus tertius. The sequence continues at coordinate 10,884 of CAKAOH010027629.1, read as the reverse complement.
AGTCAGTGAGTTTGACCACAGTCAGAGGAGAGTATGTCCTGAAGTGTGGGGAAGCTGCGGACATGGCGGCACTTGTAGAGAAAAACCTGGAAGGGCTGAGACAGCGCTCAGTGTATGCACTGGCTCAGCATGATGCCAGTAAACCAGGTGAGAGTCTACAGCATGTACAGTATCATAGTGGGCTCAAACACACTTGCACATATGAAGTCTGTTTTATCCGTCTCGGCCCCTCTTTACAGACGACTCCACGTTCCTGGTTTGTAAGCGAGGGGACCTGCTGCAGGTAGAGAAAGATGAAGAAAGTTCTCCTGATAAGAACTGGATCAATGCAACCAACCAGCGGAGCGGTGCCAGCGGTGCCGTCTACAAGGATATGATGCAGTTCCTCCCGACTCTAGAGAGGCCCACTGACGATATGCTGGTAGAGTTACCGTCACGTTATACTTTTCTGGAAGAATGGATCTGACTGTTTGTGTGTTGTATGTTAACAGCTGCAGAATATATATATTTCAGCAGAATGAAACATCATAAACACAGTACAAATAGGACATTACTGTGAATCAGTGTAGACAGTACATGTAGATTTTAGATATCGGTTAGGTCAGGGATGGATTTCTTTTTTTTAATTATTGGGAACTGTTTTTTTGTTTACATTTTCATTTTTATTTATCATTGTTGTAGGTTATTTTCTTTTTCTTGTAAAGTTATGACTTTATTCCCTTAATATTAACATTTTTTTCTTGTAAAGTTATGACTTTATTCTCGTAATATCACAACTTTTTTCTCGTAAAGTTATGTCTTTATTCTCATAATATTATAACTTTATTCTGGAAATCTCCTTTTTGTTTCCCCTCAATGTGGCCCTAATACTCCGTCGTACATTTGCACTTTGGCCCTCACTGCATTAGACTTATATACTATATACTTAGACTATAAACTGTGTTACCTTCATCACAATGCTCAAATGTTTTGCGGCTCCAGACAGATTTTTTTTATTGTTTTTGCCTAAAATGTCTCTTTTGATAGTAAAGGTTGCTGACCCCTGGGTTAGGTAGTTTGGTATGTAAATATAGCCTATAAATACAATCGTTCTTAGTATTTACATAATGTAATAATGTGTCAAAAACTAAAGAGGCAAATATGCTAATTTACAACAATAGACACCGACAGTAATTGACTTTATTTAAGTCTACAGAGGGCTGCACATGTACAGACAGTTTCAGGTCTACATGAATGGATGTAGCAGTGGATCCATGAGTATGATGGTTCCTACGAGCCCCCCCATGTGGTGTAACTAATGAACTGCTTCTGACCCATCAGGAACTGCTCAGTCCAGGCCAGCGGAAACCTTCAACAACACAAAACACCACACAGAGAGAGGACACAGTGGCTCCTGTCTCTTTAAAAGAGTTTGCACTTGACAACTTCAGGTATTGATATCACATGAGTCACTTTAATATTACTTTTCAAATATTGAATATTCATCTAACACTAAGTCAGACATCATCATCATAACTTTAAAAAAAAAAACTTTTATATGAATGCCAAGTTGTTTTAAATATTACAAAAAAAACACTCAAGAAGCAAGCATGTGCTCACAGTGTTTCCTCGCTGTCGCAGGCCTGCAGGTAAAGATGTCGGTCGACATGGTGCGTCCAGAGGGGTCAGCAGGGAGAAGCTGTGGGCGAGTTCCAGAGAACCTCTCAAACAGCCGCTGATGAAGAGCCTGGCCCGCAACACCGACCTCAGCAACATGGCCTGCAACGCCTTCACTGATATCCTTTAAACGTCTTTTAAACAACGCTTCCCTGTTGCAGACGAGGGCGAAGTTCGGACGCCGTTCCACTCACATCCCTGTTTCAGTAACAGCTGTGACATTAGACACTGTTGAGATACTTCACTGTGTTAAAACCTCAGATTATAAACCTGGTTCAGAGGATTTTCCAAACTGCATTCTGTTGCTGTCTCTAGGAAGTTTTTCCTGTTTCACTAATGTGGAGAAAATGGCCTTAAATGAAAGCGCCAGATAATATTGTTACTCACAATATTGTTGATTCCAGACAATGAACTGTCTGTAATCGGTACTTTTCTTAGAGGAAAAAGCCTCTGCGTGTGTGTCACGAAGCAGCGAGAAAATCTATAGACATATTTTCTATTGAAGACCAGTAACGTCACCATCTAGTTTAAGCTGCAGGCTTGTTACTGTAGCAGGCCTGCCAGCATCCCATGCTACTTCACAGTAGGGCTGGGCAATATATAAATATTATATCAATATGGTGATATGAGACTAGATATTGTCTTAGATTTTGGATGTCATAATATCGTAATTTGGCATAAGTGTTGTCGTTTCCTGGTTTTAAAGGCTGCAGTACAGTAAAGTGATGTAATTCTGAACTTACCAGACTAGCTGTTCTATTATTTGCCACTATTATAACCAAATTACTGATGATAAGTTATCAAAAATTGTATTTTCTAACGCACCAATAGTCAACCCTACAATAACGTCGCATCTTGATATTTGATTTTCTCCGTCGCCCAGCCCTACTTCACAGAGAGATATCTGTAAAATATTATATTTTCTTCAAAAATATGTTTAATTGTCTTTCTACAGTATTTACAGCAAATTACTTTGAGTCTGTACAAATACTATTAATAATGACCCTTAAAAAAAGCTAAATTACTTTTTAAACGCATGCTTAAATACTGTAATTTTAAGGAAAAAAACACTTTGAATGACTTACTGATATTCTGTCATTTTACATGCATTTCTTCATTATCATTAACGGGAAATGTAAATTTACATTTAAAATCTATGCAAATACAATAATTGCCACTAAAAAAAACATAATATTAATGTAATGTTGACTAAGTTTAAGGGTAAACCTTTAAATGACTGCAAATATCTGTAAACATTTATGGAAACTAAGGGGGAAATCTGTGAAGAAATACAGAACATTTCCTGTAAAATAACTTTTTTTTCCTACAGTGTCTAGAACACATAAAGAGACTATATGTGTTACAGATCCTAGTCTAGTTTCATGACTGTCCGTGTGAATCCTTAACCTTGGCTCCTACCTATCCTGAAGTACATGGGCGACTACCCCATCAAACATGCTCGCAGTCCTATAGAGCTGACCGACCAGATCTTTGGTCCAGCCACCCTGCATGATGCTCTGCAGGACGAGATCTACTGCCAGATTATGAGACAGATGACCAGCAACAACAGCAGGTGCTCCCTCCGTGTGTCACTCTGTATGTTAATGCATTCACACGTAATCGAGAGCCAACATATCTAATCCTCTGTGATTTTTCTTGCTCTCCCTCTCTCTCTCTGTCTCCAGGTTGAGTATGGAGCGTGGGTGGCAGCTCATGTGGCTGTGTTCGGGCTTGTTCCCGCCCAGTCCGAATTTGATGCCACACACTGTGCGCTTCCTGGAGTCGCGGCCCAGAGACCTGCTGGCTGCCGGCTGCCTGCAGAGGCTGCGCGAGATACGCAGGTCAGGCTGGAGATAGAAATGGAAATGAAAAATAATAGATCACATGTAACAAGATGACAGCAACGTCCTGTACAAAGGGCAGGTTACTGGTAGTTAGGTTAAAAAAAGAATGGTAGAAATTGATGGAGCAGATGCTGAGATTACTTTTAGTCCCTAGTATGGGTCAAGCTGCAAAAATGCTGAATCCTACAATTACCATAATGCAACTTGGCAGTGACTACATCTATATGCACTAGATATTCTGGTTTTTGCCCTTATTCTGAAAAAGACAATATTCCTTCTTAGCAGTTTACATGGCTAATGTAAAATGGATTAATATTCCACTAACACTCCCGTTTACATGCAGCCGATTAACAACTTTTTTCATTCCTTCAACCACCTTCTTGAAAAGGTCGGGCGTTGCGATATTTCTCCAGATATGTGAACTTTTCTTTCGGGCATGCATCTCTTCAAACTGTCGGTTTGTGTACAACGCACAGCGCTGGCCGTAAACAGGCAGGTGTGTGTCGCAAACTGCCGTAAATAACCCAATTGAGACATATATTTTGAAAGCGCTGTATGCATGTCCAAAGAATGCTCCTAAAACCTGAATAATATCGGTGTATCCCACATGTCTTAATTGGAAAATGTTCAACTCGGAATAAGGCCTAATTCAGAATATTCAAGCAGAATATGCTGTTTACATGACCCGTATCAAATTCACAATGGGATCATATCAATAATAGTGGAATATTAGTGTGAATGTAAACATAGTCACTGTCTTCCAGGGTTATCTTTTAAAACCAGAAGATATGTTTTCACAGGTTGAGTTGTACTTCTAATGACTGACTTCACTTTATGTTCAAAATTGATTGAGTGTCCCTTTAAATTAAAATATTCTTGCAAAGTGCAGTATAATGGAATAGGACTGAGCTGTGGTATTATTGCATGCTTCATTCCAAATATACTGTGCATATTGTGTATATTTGTGTGCGTGTACAATACATTTATCTGTGTGCTTTGTCTCCTCAGTAAGGAGCCCAGGAAGCTTCCTCCCCATCCGGTAGAAGTGGACGCCATCCAACAGAACAGCACCCAGATCTTCCATAAAGTCCACTTCCCAAATGACACGAGCGATGTAAGACACAGCAGCCCTCTCCTCTAAACACTCTAAACACGACGTGTCCATTAGTGGTCACTTTGATCATGACAATGATATTAACTGGCATTAAATCTTTCTGTTTACTAAAGGAAGGAAGTTGGGACTAACCTCTAAATTTTCCCCTGCATGTATTTTTAACATGAGGTTCTAAAATTAACTTCCAAATGAATTGAGATATCATTACACAGTCCATTTGGATATCAGCGAAAGTTTCTATACTTACTGTTCTTACCTTTGTGCAGATAATTGAGGTGAAATCGACGACAACAATCGAAGGCCTTTGCGGCAGCATCGCCTCTCAGCTCAGACTGAACTCAGCCGACGGATATGGCCTGTACCTGAAAACCCTGAGCAAGGTTCAGTATTTTTTTTAGACATTCATTACATCGTATGTTTTCTTTAGTGTATAATCACCTGAAAATAAGAATCATTGTGTTTTTGTTAGCTTAGAATGAGCCGTTTATAGCCCCGTTTCCACTGCAGAAACTTTACCCCGGAACTAAAGACCTTTTGAAGGAACTCATTGCGTTTCGACTGCAGGGACCAGGGTCTAAATTAGGTTCTGGGGACATTTTCTGGGGCCTTTTTACCACCCAAAAAAGCACCTGGTCACGGGGTAGTACTTTCTGAAAGTACCAAAACCTTCGGGATGGAGTTTACAGGGATGATCGTCGCTGATTGGTAAAACAAACATACACAGAGCCGCTGCTTCATAAACAAGGAAGTACTCTACTATCAATTTAGGATAATTTTAGGACGAAGGGAGAACATTTCTCTTTATTTGATAACATTGAAGGTAAGGTTAGGCTCTGCTGACGGCTTCCCGACTCATTAAAAAAAAGACAGAGTAAAAAGAGAGAGTGAGATCGCGAGGGCGAGCTGTAACGTTAGAAGAGGGATACATCACGATGGGGCTGTGAATGAGAGAAAGAAAAGTTATTTTCTGATGGTTTCATGGCGGTTACGTTCTAAAGCACAAATAAATAACCATCAATCACTCAACAGATGATTTACTGTGGAGACAGACGCTCTTACTTTCATTTTCCTCCGCTGCATTTCATTCATTACATCCAACGTGCATCAGTAAATAGGCCTAATGTTTATTTTTTCTAACATGGTTTTTTAGATGAAACAGGCGAACACACTGCAGGCTGCAGAGTGTTTACCGCTGTGACCACCAGCAGCACTCTTCCCATGTCACGTTGCTTTTTCACAGCGAATTATTTGCCTAATCTTTGCAGGTCTTTACTGGAAAAGTAGTTCCCGGGACTAAAAGTCCCCGGCCTATATCTACATACGGACCGGGGCCTCTTCACGGAGCCGGCCCGCCATGTTTCTAAAGTAGCGCAGAACGGACAAACCAAAAACTGGCTCTAGATAGGGCCATTCACGTTTTCACATCTGCCACCATAGTTCTCCTACACACTTGGCACATGTTGGTTGCAATCTGCAACCTCACCACTAGATGTCACCTACACACTGCACCTTTAAGGGGACATTTAGTGGTTTGGTTTGCGTTGATAATATGACTCATTTTGATGTAAAAAAAAAAAAACATTGCGACAATGATCTCTTCTAGACCGGTGAATTTAAAATCTTCACAAATACTGGCTGGAATAACAAAGGCCGTGCTTCTCCCCTGTTTAACATACTGATCTTATTCTGTTTTGTATTCTCAGGTGATAAGCTTGGAGGAGCAGAAATATTTTTTTGACAGTTTAAGGCAGACTTCAGAGGCTCCTAAGAAAGGAAAAAAAGTGAAAGATGGTAATGCTTCATACTCACACCTTCAGGTTTTTATAGTCAGTGACTCTCCATATTTATAATTGGGGTTTTGTTTCCAAGGCAACCAGGCCAACATGCCCTACCTGGTGATCTTTAAGAGGAAGCTCTGGTTCAACGTGAGCCCGGGGAAAGACCTGGTTGCAGACCTCACGTTCCATTTCCCACAGGTATTCAACAAAAACACGCCTGGCTTTTACTCTTTTTGTCACAACAGAATCGTCATGACACGTGACCTCTTTTTTGCCTCCATATAGGAGGTGCCTAGGTACCTGCGTGGATACCACAATTGCACCAAGGAGGACATGACCAACCTGGGTGGGCTGCTCTTCAGAACAGAAGTGGATTCAGACAGGTCGCAGTTTGTCATGATCCCCAGAATGCTGAGGGAACTGGTTCCTGCTGACCAGTTAAATATCATGTCCCCTGAAGACTGGAAGAAGGTAAATAGGAAGGAATGAACAGAAGCAGGGAAGAAAATGTATGACATGTTAATTCCTAAATCTAAATCTTTGGGAGAGGTACCAGGAGAGAACTAGCTTTTACATGGCCTGTGTCGGGGGGTAAGGGATGTCCACTTAATTTTTGTTCTACTTGCAGCACATCATCTCCGCCTACAACAAGCAGAGCGGCCTCACGGTGCAGGAGGCCAAAGTCGCCTTCCTGAAAGGCATTTCCAGTTGGCCAACCTTCGGCTGTGCTTTCTTTGAAGCTAAAGTGAGTCACCGGGACGAAGTGACGACTGCAACGTTTGCACACAGCAATTTTGAGGAAACTTGTTTTGTCACATTATGATTTCATTTGACTTTTACAGCAAACGTGTGAATCTAGCTACCCAAATGCAATTCAGATCGCTGTCAGCAAGCAAGGTGTCAGCTTCATAGACCCAAGTACAAAGGTAAGTCTTAAATCATGCCTATTAATATGAATCCTCTTCCTTATTAGTGTGGATATGTTTGTCTTGTTGTGTGGTAGTATTTGATCACATTTAATCTCCGGGTGCGTTCCGTATCGCATACTTTTTCTTTTTACTTTTAGTGCACACTGCAGCTGCCCCTACACAATACGTACTGTGGCATGCAGTATGCATACTATTGGGACATACTACTTCGTCATAACATTGTACCTCAAACTTTTTTTGACCCTCTTGCTCATATCCGCTGCACAGAGGATTGTGGGTCAGAATAGTGAGAAAATGCTGGCTTGCATACTACAAAATGCGACCGGATGCAGTAGAACATCCTGGTATTTTTGGAATACTGCGTTTGACATAATATGTATTGGGACACACTAAATCTTTTTTCTGGCATACCAAGTAGTCTGGTAGTCTGGATATTGGAACGCACAGTCAGTTTATGATATTTTTATGCTAACCTATCGGGCTTTGTCTTTATTGGTAACAAACCATCCCATCTTAATGTATCTTATAATCATACTGTGAACTTTTTAGGAGCTGCTGATCATGCACCCGTTCAGCCGCATCTTAGAGTACCAGAGCGAAGGCGGCTACTTCGAGATGACCATCGGCACCCTGTTGAGGGGCATCGCTTTCGTCTGTGAAACCCCACAGGTCAGCGGCTGCCTTTTTTGAATTTAATTTCCTAATGTCCAAATATTTCTTGCAGAACACAGGATTCTGTAAATCTGACTTCCATTTCCTCCTTTTCCAGGCCGACACGATTGTGGACCTTCTTAGATCGTACATCACCATGTACGAGAGGCAGCATCAGCATCCGGCCTTTGCACCAAGGAAACACATGTTTGCCTGAACAGACTGAGCTGCTGCGATTGATATGCACCCTTGATCAATATCTTTAAATTAATTTATTTGTGTACTTTAAATGGCTAAATTGTCCCCAAAACAGATTGCCTCTACTAAATAAGATAGCGATATTAAAATTGTATGTCAAATTTAGTGTCATATTGTCTTTTTCTTTTGGTCTTGACTGCAATTCCTAACAAGTGCCACTCAAATGTAGTTCCATCAACCTTTGACATGTCCAACATTGAGTTATTTATCCTAAGATATTTAACTATTGCAGTCACAGAGTGAGTATATTTTCCTGCTCCTTCGTTTAGCTGCAGTAGATTAACCTTAATTTTACGTTTTTATATATTTTAGTGCACTGAATTACCTCTAATTTCACTAATACTGGTTTGTATAACGCATTAGAAGTTCCATCCCTCTCAATAATAATGCAATATTTTCAAGACATAGATGCATGAAGTGGTGGTGAAATGTCCTTTTCACCATTAGTCCCATAGTGCCCTTTACATCGGAATATTTTCCATTTTCTCTTTGTTTTTCTTCTGGCATTACAGTGAGGCCCCCCATTTATGATTTTATTTAGAGACGATGAAATGCACGTTAACAGACCATTATACTTTACATACTTTCTTGTTTGATGGACTGGTTTTCTGTACCCTATACACAGCCTAAAAGATGCCAAAATGATGTTGGAAAAACTGATCAAATACAGGATTTTACCTGAAAGTCCTACATGAATCAGATTTATTTGCCAAGTACATACTGTACATACAAGGAATTTGACTCTGGTTTAATATATATATATATATATATCAATGTACTTACACAGAAATAGAAATAGCAGCTAGGGACAATGACAACAAAACTTGACAAATAAAGATAAGAAATAGACAAGACTGTTATGTACACAAGTTGTGAAAAAATAGGTGTATATATAAATACTATATAAATATATATATATATATATATATATATATATATATAAGCACCAATGACCAACAATAAAATAAAAAATAAAATAAAACATCTACATACAAGTCAAATATTCTGTAAGTTGTAAACAATACAAATAGTGTAAATAAATGCTGAATAGATATACATGGACTGGATGATTATATACAGTATTACAGTATATGTGTATACATGAAGACATGTAAAATGTTCATCCAGCTCCACAGCTACAATTTGCGATTATATAATAATAGCTTTAATTAATAGCTCCATTTGTGATTTTATTATTGTTAGCATTTTTTCACTGAGAAAGTTAGCCTACGATGCTAAAAGATAAATTTCAATTTATACCTAATATTTATATTATCTAGGCTATAATTAAAGCATATTGTGTTTATCTTATGGTCCTCCAAGGAAATTTCTAAATAATGTACATATGTTCATACATGTTTTTACCCTAATATAGACACATATACTTGTCTTTTTCTTAATAAAATTTTAATAAATTGTTTGATTATCATCTAAACTCAACAACACTTAATAACCTCATTCATTCATACCTAAAAGCTTATATTATAAAACTGTATATATATACAGCATGTATAAATATTGAGAATCTCTTTTTCTTTAAAATCCAGATCTGTTGACTTAAGTGAACAACCTCAAAAATGTCAAGATTATTTTCTGGCGAATGCAAAATACAGGTGAAACTATTTCAACTGAAAAATTGTCTCAGTTTTTGTTTTTCATTTCTGAAGCTTGGGAGAGTTTGAGTGTGTTTAGACTTCAGTTATGAAATATCCCTTGTGTAAATGTACAACTACTTCTTTTCAACTTTACTTTGTATTTTCAAATGTGTATTATTACTTGAAGGACCATCATGGTTGTGTGTTTTATACACAAGCTGGAGACAGTTTTCAAAATGTCAGCCAACACTCCCAGTTTTCCGTCAGACATCTGATGCTCCTGGAACGTCCTGACTGCTGCTTGAATATCAGTCACCCGTCACCCATTTTTACTAATAACACAACTCCAATTTCATACCTGAAGTGACATCACAAACTCTGTGTATGTGTGTGTGTGTGAGTGTGTGTGCTGTAGCGCGTAGTATAGTGTAATGTAGTAGACTGCTTATACAACCCTCCTCATTGCCTGTCAAGACTATTGCTCTGTTACCATGGAAACCGTGTGACCAAAAAATCAGGTTACCACGGGCAGGTGCATATGAGGTGCAGCATTATCGTTTGTGCCTCACAGTCTATTTCCTGATGCAATCTGACTGCAAGTGGAGCCGACGTTTGACGAGACCCCGTTTACACTGTTCTCACTGTCATTTTAAAATACTTCATCTTGAACCAATGAAATTACTTTAGGATTCAATTGAGCTTTTCAAATATTAGGGAGGTTATAAACGTTTGCTCTGTATCAGGATAGACACACATTATGCTGACTCTCATCTCACAGTCGCTCGCAGGTTACAGTAAAGGCATTTTCATGCAAAAAGAAATGTTACGTTCAGAATAAATGAGAGAGGGATGTAAGAATAAAGATGTAGGCCAAACAGTTGAATGTTGAAGAGTCTGTGTGTGTGTGTGTTTTGTGTAGGGATGTGTGTGTGTGTGTGTGTGTGTGTTTTGTGTATGCTGCCCTACAAGAAGGCAAAGGCATTTTGATGCACTGCACCAAATTTGGAACAAAAGACCTTATAGCCCAGACCACATCACTATCCTCCCACCTGCACCCCC
>CAKAOH010027627.1:0-10692 GCA_916701665.1 Sebastiscus tertius | reverse complement strand
GGAAGGAGTGAACTCTGTGGAGGAGAGGAAGGAGTGAACTCTGAGGAGGGGGAGTGGAGGTGTGACAGCTCCTCCAAGAGTGATCCAGAAGAGGAGTCTGTGGAGGAGAGGAAGGAGTGACAGCTCCTCCTGTAGGGATCCAGAAGAGGAGAGGAAGGAGTGACAGCTCCTCCTGTAGGGATCCAGAAGAGGAGAGGAAGGAGTGAAAGCTCCTCCTGTAGGGATCCAGAAGAGGAGAGGAAGGAGTGACAGCTCCTCCTGTAGTGAACTCTGTGGAGGAGAGGAAGGAGTGACAGCTCCTGCTGTAGGGATCCAGAAGAGGAGAGGAATGAGTGAACTCTGTGGAGGAGAGGAAGGAGTGAACTCTGTGGAGGAGAGGAAGGAGTGAACTCTGAGGAGGAGGAGGGAGGAGTGACAGCTCCTCCTGTAGGGATCCAGAAGAGGAGAGGAAGGAGTGACAGCTCCTCCTGTAGGGATCCAGAAGAGGAGAGGAAGGAGTGAACTCTGAGGAGGATAGGAAGGAGTGACAGCTCCTCCTGTAGTGATCCAGAAGAGGAGAGGAAGGAGTGACAGCTCCTCCTGTAGGGATCCAGAAGAGGAGAGGAAGGAGTGAACTCTGAGGAGGAGAGGAAGGAGTGACAGCTCCTCCTGTAGTGATCCAGAAGAGGAGAGGAAGGAGTGAACTCTGTGGAGGAGAGGAAGGAGTGACAGCTCCTCCTGTAGTGATCCAGAAGAGGAGAGGAAGGAGTGACAGCTCCTCCTGTAGGGATCCAGAAGAGGAGAGGAAGGAGTGAACTCTGAGGAGGGGGAGGGAGGTGCGAAAGCTCCTCCAGGAGGTTCAGAGAGCACCGGACGCGACACATGTCACCTCTGATGAGAGAGGAAGTATCACTGAATACATAAATACAACCAGTAAAAAAACAACTGGTTAATTAGTGTCGTATCTTTTCACCTCCAAAGAGTCAGATTAGATCTGTTATTGTCTTTTATTCATTTAGTTTTTAGCTCTTTTTATTTTCAATCATTAAACTCTCTCTGTCTCCTTAGGTTAAATAAATAAATAAATAAATAAATAAATAAATAAATAAATAAAATAAATTAGGGAGCCAGGGGAAAGTGGGATAATATTCTGAGAAAATTAAAGTGGTAAAGTTACAAAAAAAAACTAAAAAATGTACAAGAAAAAAACGATGAGTGAGCCTATTATAAAAGGTAAATATGTTTTCAGTTCTCTGTGAAAGAACGGTAATAAATACTCCCTCCTGCCTCCTCTTTGCAGAACTAGTCAAAATAAAAAATACAATATATACAAATACTATACAGCTTCTCAAGTATACGGTTCAGTACGGAGGCCAGGGAGGGACATGAGTAAGCTGTAACTTCATATTGATTATTTGAATTGTAACCTACTAACTACTATAGTCCTCAGATGAGCTCTGACAGCGTCAGTAATGCAAAACAAAATCCAACACACTGATGTGATCACAGCACAGGTGGAGCCGGTTATGACTGCGATGCAATGCAGAGAGTGAGCTGTAATGACAGTGATTGCTAGCTTTTAATAAAAGCTCTTAGCTGATATTTCTAAAGAGAACTCATTGCCGTTACTGCGTCTGCCTTTTGCCCTTTAGCTGTCACTTCTTCCATGATGCCTCCGCCAACCAGTCAGGTTGCAGTTCACATCCATGTCAGTCAAAATGTCGTCACTTCACCCGTCAGCTGCTCTATGCAACACTGACTTCACTCAACTGTACTATACTGTGTGCAATAATTCAACTGTGCAATACTCTACCACATTAATACTGCATTTAAACCGTACATTTGAAGATAATACTGCGTTTATACAGTGAATTTGAAGATAATACTGCATTTATACTGTACTTTTCAAAATAGTACTGCGTTTATACTGTGCATTTCAAAATAATACTGCATTTAAACCGTACATTTGAAGATAATACTGCATTTATACTGTGAATTTCAAGATAATACTGCATTTATACTGTGAATTTCAAGATAATACTGCGTTTATACTGTGAATTTCAAGATAATACTGCGATTATACTGTGAATTTCAAGAAATATTCTTCTTTTTAACCCTTCTTGTATTTATAATTAACACACTTCTCAGCATTTTGTATTTACTTATTTGTACTGTGGTTATATGTCATATATTGCATGTCTTAATGCACATATTTCTTCTATTCTCATTTTATTATTTACTTCTCTACATATATTGGGTTTATATTGTAGCATTAAGTATATAATTTATATATTACATACCCCTTTATTTCTATTTTCTTACATTAATTAAATAATTAAAATAAATAAAATTAATGCAATTTATTATATATAATAATAATATACATAGAGTAACTTTTGACCTTTGAGTACTTCATCCATTATTGACTTTGCTCCTTAAAAACAGAAAGAACTTACCATTGGATGAATTTAAACTTTTAATTTTGGCCATTTTTAGCTTGTGTGACTGGCTGTTTTTATTTCCCCTGATCTCATTAAGACAAATAAATAAAGAATATACATTATGAAATTATAACTAGTCAAAGAAATGCATTTATCATACGAAGCAGACCAACAAGGACAAAAGCAGCGCCATCTGTTGACCTCCTTGCTGTACTACAATCAATAGAGAGAGGAAAGAAAAGACACGGTGTTTTTTCTTTGAGTAGAAAGATAAAGTCGACTTTATTTGATGGTGAAACCTAAATAAGATCTGCGATTACAAAACAGGTTCCCCACGCAGTATTTTTTTTTTTTTTTTTTTTTTAAACGTCACAGAGGTTGGAATGCTGTACTGACAGAAAGGCATCAGAAAAAGACTGGACCTAAAAATAGAAGAAGTAAGAGAGAGCAGACACTCGGGGTTCAGAGGGAACACCATTCAATTTAAAAAACAAAAAAGGTTCCTATGATCTACGGCAGTCAGATTAAGTTTTATGAACATCACCTCCCAACGTCAGAAACTAAAAAAGCAAAAAATGTGAGGTTCTAAAGTCCGGAAAGGGAGCGAACAGGCATTGATGGGTTTCTCTGGTTCTTGATACTTCATTAATGAGCCTTTTGTTTGGATATAAAAACTCACAATACACAACATCAGCCTCTTTGTAGAAATGCCAGATAAGTGGGTAAGACGGTCTCGACAGTGAACCATTTCATGTTCCTATAAGCAACGGACTGCACTTCCCGAGACCACGGAAACAAATAGAACTGTACAGAGAATCTTAAATTGAGTGGCATTTCCCTTTAAGTAGCCTCCAAACTAACATATACACACATGTACGCACTCAACAAATATACACTCGAGCGCATCCTGCATCCCCCGTCCGTAATCCATCTGCAGAAATGAAACATTCAAAAATATTTGCCTCGTCAAATACTCTGGAAAAATATAGTACTGTACTGTAGGTCGTGTTTTTCATCTCTTAATCTACTACTTTTAAAGGAATAGGTCGACATTTTGGGAAATACTCGCGTTCTTGCCGAGAGTTAGATGAGAAGATCGACAACTCTCTCACGTCTGTGTTCGGTAAATATGAAGCTACAGCCAGCAGCTGGTTAGCTTAGCTTAGCATAAAGACTGGAAACAGAGGGAAACTGTTAGCCTGGCTCCGTCCAAAAGTAACATCGGTCTACCAGCACCTCTAACGCTAAACATGTTTTATTTTGTTTGTTTAATCAATACTAATAAGTGTTAAAACGACAATTCAGGAATAGTACGGTGAGTAACCTCCCGTAAAACGGCAAATTTGAACAAGTCGGAGTGAGACACTAAGAACAATATATCTAACTACTCATTTATTTATTTATTTTTAATTCCTTCCTTATTATTACCATCTAGTTATTATTTTTTAATTATTTTATTTTTTAATTATTTATTTAAGACGTTATTACTAGATTTATTATGATTATTATTTCATCCTTTTTTGTTGTTTGTTTTGTTTGTTATGTCTCATTTCTAGCTCTTTTCTTTGTCTTTTCCTGGGTATTTCTACCCTGTTCTTATCACTTTTGTACTACTTGTAAAGCCACTGCTGTTTTGCTTTTGCACCAATAAAAAAAAAATTAAAAAAAAAAAAATTATAATAATAATAATAATAATAATAATAATAATAATAATAATAATAAGGTGCCGGTGAGACAATGAAATACGCTCCAGGAAGTCCAGTTGGAGCAACAGAATAACACGTTTGGACAACGGTTTGTAATAATCACAGACAGGATTTTACAACTCTGGAAAGTAAAATAAAAACTATTTTATCTTTGGTCACGATGATTACGAGGTAATCTACCAGGAATGTGTGCTTGCATGTATGTGATTGGCCAACACGGCTTTAGACAGAGCCATGCTAGCAGTTTCCCCCCGTTTCCAGTCTTTATGCTAAGCTAAGCTAACCAGCTGCGGGCCGTCGTTTCATATTTACAGAACACAACATGAGGAGCGGTATCAAACTTCTCACCCGACTCTCAGCGAGAACAAAAACCATAATCCTCAAAATGTTTAATTCCAGTCAAAAACATTTCACTCTTTGAAAAGCCCCGTCTCAATACTTTAGTGTAATCTTACAAATGAAGGTGTTGTGTCACAACTATTAGCTTCACCCAGTTACAAAAATATTTACCAACACCTGAAACACAGACATAATCTCACAAATATGACATCTACCCTAATCGTGGACAAGTTTTAACTTCATAGTTCCAACTAGAGTCACTTTCGGAGATATCGATCCATATCTGGGATTCTTTAGGATTCATCTTGTTTCTTTTTTTGGCCGTGCGCCTCCTCGTTCTCCATCTCTAACGTGAGACAACGGTCCTTTCTGCTCATGATAACAGCCCGTTTCTATACATCTAAATGTTTAATTATGGATCTGGTCCCATCTGCCCCCCCCACCCAAAATACTCCCAAAGTTCCCTTCTTCCTTAAGGTTTGCACCCACGTGTTGGCAGCAACAAGGAAAAGCACATTAAAAAATAGACATCTTTAAATAGCTATTCAGCTTGTCTAAGTGCAGCACAATCGGAAACATTAAATTCAAGTCATTATTATTTTCTCCCCTCCCGTTTATCATACAACGAATATAAACAAAAAAAAAAAAATAATCATTTTCAGTTAAGAAACTAAATGTGAAAGGATAAATCTTTGATCAGACAAATAAACAATATACTGCAGCCACACTGTAACATCCAAAAATAGTCTTAAGTTGAAATATAGATTTTTTTTTTCTGCCAAAGAAATGCTGGCGTTCTAAGTCACTCTAAGTAGATTTAATATACTGTTGAGGTGTAATTTGTGTGTTTTCTGTCTCCGTTAATCCTCTCCTGACAGTCCTGAACACGACGCCAAACCGGAACGGAATAAAAAACAGACATCCGGTGTCATTTGGCACATGGGCTGCTCTCGCTGGCGTCGGGGTCTTTGTTGTCCGTGGTGACGGCTGCGGCCTCGGCGCTCTTGTCCTGGTTGTCATTATTATTATTATTATTACTATTGTTGTTGTTGTTGTTGTTGTTCTGGACAATCGGGAGCCCGTGGCTGTTGTTCTGGACCAGAGCGGCGTTGCTGAGCCTCAACTCGTCCAGCTTCTTCCACAGCTCGTCCCTCTCCTGCTCCTTCTTCTTCTCCCTGCGGAGACATCAGAGAAAACAAACCCAGGAAATTCTGTCAATCACTTGAATAGTTTTTCATGTTTCCAACTAGGGCTGTCAATCCATTCAAATAGTTAATCGCACGTTTTTTCATCTGTTCAAAATGTACCTTAAAGGGAGATTTGTCAAGTATTTAATCCTATTATCAACATGGGAGTGGACAAATATGCTGCTTTATGCAAATGTATGTATATATTTATTATTGGAAATCAATTAACAGCCAGTATGACGTGGTTGGTATCAATGGATTCCTCAGGTTTTGTAGTTTGTAGCCAGACTGTTGAAGGGTTTTTTGTTTTGTTTTTGACGTCACGATGAAATTCTCTGATTCTATCATCTCTCCTCTGTGCAGGTGATCCGCGGGCTAGTCAAGTTTTGGCCTAAAACCTGCAGCCAGAAAGAGGTATTCTGCACGACTACAATTACACTTTACACAGGTGTCAATCTGTCAGACCTTAACCACCGCTCCCTGATCTCCCTGATTGTTTATCTGTTCAAACTGTACCTTAAAGGGAGATTTATCAAGTATTTAATCCTCTTATCAACATGGGAGTGGGCAGATATGCTGCAACAACAGCTGTCAGTGTGTCAGTGTGCTGACTTGACTATGACTTGCCCCAAACTGCATGTGATTATCATAAAGTGGGCATGTCTGTAAAGGGGAGACTCGTGGGTACCCATAGAACCCATTTACATTCACATATGTGGAGGTCAGAGGTCAAGGGACCCCTTTGAAAATGGCCATGACAGTTTTTCCTTGACAAAATGTAGTGCAAGTTTGGAGCGTTATTTAACCTCCTTCACGACAAGCTAGTATGACATGGTTGGTGCTGATGGATTCTTTAGGTTTGCTAGTACTTTGGACCCTGAGGAGGACTGAGAGGTGCTGCGTACATGATAAACTGGTTTCGTGGCATCAGGTACTGAAACTGGCCGAGTAGGCGTCAAACATTTCCGAGATAAAAGAGTGTTGAATGGAATTCACGGTTCATGTGAATGTGTTACTCACCGCTGCCGGTCGGCTTTATAGGAGGAAGTCAACTCATCAAACAGCGTGCAGTTCATCTCCATCAGTGTCTTCAGCACGTTGTAGACCAGAGCTACGATTGTCCTGCAGCACAGCAGAGATACTCAGTATGAAACAATCAATTATCAATTATGGTTCATTGACTTATAGAACCTTTTAGCTTAGGTTGTACAGATTTTAGAGACATGAAGTATTCGGAGATACTCCAAGAAATGACATCACAATAAGCACAAACACCAGCGGGTTAAGAGCTCCTGACGGCAGCTTAACAGCAGGTTTCTGTGCGTCGACGCTCATTCTTGATGTTTAGGAACAGTATACAGAATCCAATAGTTCCACTAGTTAATGATTCAGTGTTACTACTCTATATATGCATGATTAGTTAGTAGGACAGCTGGGCCAAAACCAAACGCCTCCAGACTGGAGTACTTACGGGTTCCAGTGCTCTTTGGAGATTCTGTACAGGCTACCGAACATGATGGGGAGGACCTTGTCGATGTTCTCCTCGATGAGGCTGAGGATGTACTCGTTATTCCAGAAATACAGCGCTCGCTCCGCTACCTGCGAGCACAAAGACAGAAACAAATGGAGAAAGGCTGCAGTCTGAGTGGGATTGTGCCGCGTAATGACCTCTCGCCTTTTACCATGATTGAAGTGAACTCGGTAGAAAATGGAAGTTCAGATGAAGGAAAGAAAAACTCTTTCAGACGTGCGCCTCGCAAATGCGACGGCAATTTCACACATCGTGTCTGAATAAGAGTCTCTCTAAAGTCACGACGGCAATCTCCAACCTTCTGATCATTTCTGAAGAATGCAGTTTGTGCTGCTGTTATACAGAGAGGTGTTTCTGTTATTCAGCCGACCATCATTCACATAAAATGGAGTGGACTCAATAATAAACACCTGTCAGTATGTGAGAAAGGGCTCAGAGAGTTTGTGTACCTGAAAGTGTGGATTGGCCACGCATTTAGAGATCTGCTTGAACAACGGCTCCTGGATCTTCTTGAATTGTGTCGGCTCGATGACGTCCAGAATCTCCTCGATCTCACCCAGGAACATCACCTGGAGAGATACGAGGAGCAGAGGCAACATTAACGGGGTTCCCACTCTTTCCTAGAGATCATCTTACAGGACGTTATCAGTGATGATCTAAATTTAAAAAAATCTGTCTGGAGCCGCAAAACATTTGAGCATTGTGATGAAGGTAACAGTTTAAAGTCCAAGTATATAGTATATAAGTCTAATGCAGGGAGGGCCAAAGTGCAGATGTAGTAGTAGTGAGTATTATGGCCACATTGAGGGAAAAAAATCAGAGATTTCAAGATAAGGTCATAATTCTACGAGAAAAAAACGTCATAATATTATGAGAATAAAGTTGTAATAAAACGAGAATACAGTCATAACTTTACGAGAAAAAGGTCATAACTTTACGAGAAAAAGGTCATAACTTTACGAGAAAAAGGTCATAATATTATGAGAATAAAATCATAACTTTACAATAAAAAAGAAAATAACACATAAAATTGCAACTTCATGATATGATGACTTTATTCTCCGTGGTACCGTCGTACCATAGACCTACAACAATGATAAATAAAAATGAAAATGTAAACAAAAAAACAGTTATTCATTTCCACAATTTCTTTTAATAAATCCACAGTGAGCCGCCGGAGAGGAGCTAAAGAGCCGCTCCGGAGCCGCAGGTTGCTGACCCCTGGTCTAGCTGCTATGAGAGACAGGGATCGGGCCGTACACGAATGTGTTCCTCTCTGTGGAAGTCTGATTTAAAAGACGTGCAGTCCATTGGCTATAACTGATCTATGAACTCATCTCTTACATGCTTAGAAATGATGACAAATTGATCATAGAATATCCCAAACAGACCCGGCAGAATATATTTAAACTCTCCTCCATGTGAAAGAGAAACGGGAGTTAGAATTAAATGTAATCATCGAGGACGGGACCTGAGGCGA
The DNA here is from genome assembly GCA_916701665.1 of Sebastiscus tertius. Lineage (NCBI taxonomy): Eukaryota > Metazoa > Chordata > Actinopteri > Perciformes > Sebastidae > Sebastiscus > Sebastiscus tertius. The sequence goes on along the minus strand of CAKAOH010027627.1, from coordinate 2,029 downwards.
TGTCTGTTTGAGTATTAATAGTCGTCTGAGGAAAGAACCTGATTGGGAGATAAAAATGAGATTTTACAGGACTCCTTTGATAGTTTCAACATTTAATAAAAGTTCAGCTTGATGCTGGAGGAAATGTGAGACGATCATTCACAGATTCTTCTGGGACTGTCCAGGACTGCAGGGATTTTGGCAAGATAGAAAAACAGAAGACTGACAAAGAATAATGAAAATTGCTCTCCCAATGTTGGTTTTACTTGGAGAAACACCCCGAAATGTAAAAGACAAAAGACTACAGACCAAAAATCCAAGTCAGCACACTGACACACTGACAGCTGTTGTTGCCTGTTGGGCTGCAGTTTGCCATGTTATGATTTGAGCATATTGTGTTATGCTAAATGCAGTACCTGTGAGGGTTTCTGGACAATATGTGTCATTGTTTTGTGTTGTTAATTGATTTACAATAATGAATATATACATACGTTTGCATAAAGCAGCATATTTGCCCACTCCCATGTTGATAAGAGGATTAAATACTTGATAAATCTCCCTTTAAGGAACATTTTGAACAGATAAAGAATAAGGGAGATTAGAGTGCTCTGGTTAAGGTCTGGTTGACACCTGTGTAAAGTGTAATTATAATCATACCTCTTTCTGGCTGCAGGTTTTAGGCCAGAACTTGAGCAGCCCGCGGATCACCTGCAGAGAGGAGAGAGCAGAGAATTTCATGAGAATTTCATCGTAATGTCAAAAACAAAAAAAACAAATGCAGTCTGTATGAGTGGGTGGCTGCTGGCGCCCTCTACACATCTCTCTGCAGCGTAGACTCATTTAGTGCTCGAGGCTTTGTGCTTTGAGTGGGAGGAATGATAAAAATAAGTACCGGTTCAGTGAGTGTAGGATCTTTCTCCAGGAACTGGACCACACAGTAGGCCAGCTGAGGGACACAAAAGAAAAACAGTAAAAGAACACGCTGTTCCCAAAGACGGCATCAGACTGATACCGCATAGAACACCGTCTGAAGAGACGTCTCCTGGTGAATACGTATTCAGAGAGCACAACTATGATGGATGTAATTATTCTTATACATTCCCACTGTGCTAACTTTGAGACATTTAACAAACAGTAATAATCATTGAACAGGTGCAGTTACACTTCCAGGCCACCAGGTAGTGCTATAGTACAGAGATTACATCCTGATGGAGACGACCCTTTACCTGTAGCTATACACTACTAATAAAAAACAAGATTACGTTACAGGAAAATGAACATGAATCATACAAAAATAATGATATTAAAGGCAGTTTCTCCTACCTGCGCGTGGAAAAGGGCCAGTCCTTTAGCTGTGTGTAACGGGATGAGCACCTTCATGAGGAACTGCTTATGCTCGGCCTTCAGAGGCAACGCAAACCCGTTGATGATACTGTAAACAGAGAAACAGCAGGTTGGTAGATAGACAGATTACTGTGCGGAGAGATAAACACACACAACCTGGACCGTCCACAGTAAAGCTGTGGCACAATAAAGAGCAGGTTTCTATGATACTGATGATTACAGCTTTTCAAACACATCTTTGAGAGGGAATCAAATAAAAAAATATATCATTTATACAGGACAGAAAGAACGCAAAGCCAGTGGCTGGAAGCTTAACTTTTTCAAATGCATCCAATATTATAAAACCTAACGTGTTTACTATCATCTACTGCAGGGCTAAACAATAAGGATTGCCCGTTGCCCGTGGCGAGTAAAATAACACATCTGGATAGTAAATCTAGCAACTCACTTGCCTACTGGGGAGTTGATCATCTTTATGCACACACTTAATTAATCTTTGGGCTTGGGAGGGGGAAGGTATCAAGTATTTTCAAGTCAAAACGCTCAAGTCGAGTCTGACTTGAGTCCACACCTCTGCCAAACATCATGACTCACCTTCCCAGGATTTCTAGCAGCTCAGCGACGCCGTTGAAATGCTCCGTTTCATAGATGAACCTGCAACACAAATTATGAAACACATGAAGCCAAAAGAGCACAATGATCAGAA
>CAKAOH010027625.1:0-60797 GCA_916701665.1 Sebastiscus tertius | reverse complement strand
GCTGCTGCTGCTGCTGCTGCTGCTGCTGCTGCTGCTGCTGCTGCTGCTGCTGCTGCTGCTGCTGCTGCTGCTGCTGCTGCTGCTGCTGCTGCTGCTGCAGGATTGCTTTTGAAAGGCTCTGGAGAAAATAGTTTGGCAAAGACTTGTAAAGAATAACTAATAATTACCAAACCAATAACATTGAAATAATTAATTTAATAATCTCAAGGTTAAAAAAAAGTTCAAAATATGATGTTTGCAAGTGCGCTCACCTGTTGGGGTCGTCGCCTCCGCTGCTCCATGTCTGCCTGCAGAGATCTGCAGTCGACGTCGACAGTGATAAAATCATGCTGTCACAAAAAAAGACCAATATATAAGTGTCCAAGTTCATTTTCCCAGTGCAGAAACAGTATTAAGTGACTGGATGATCAAACCACTTTACCTTTTGGTGAGTAAGAAGCTCAGCTCAATGGGCAGCAGTAGGAGGGTCAGCAGATACATGAGCACTCTCACGGGAGGGAACTTGGTGAGCTCAGACCGCCGAGTGTCGTCACCATGACTCTCCCTGCACGCCTCACACAGCACTAACACACATACATAACAGCAATCATTATTCTCTGTTCCTTTTTGTGCCTCTGGAAATTTGAACCAGGAACACGTTTGCTTCCAATAAACCAAAACCTTTAATTTAGTCGTACAGCTAAACCCTTTCTCTAACTTACAAACCTGACACCTGTCCTTCTTACCTTTCTTGATGCCAGCTGGGAGGTTCTCTGTGACTTTCAGGCGCAGCCACCAGTGATCTTCCAGATGAGGGTTTGATCCATTCAACAGAGTCTTCTTGGACTCTGCTGCTTCCTTCACCAGCTCACGACAAGCAGGTTGGACTGCGTCCGTCTCTGCCATCAAACTGGGGGGAAGACTGTACTGTGTTCCAAGCAGATCTATAACAGACAGTTTACTATAATAGCATGTTTTAGTTGTAACTAGGAGGAGGAGGGTGAAGGATGAAGGTGGAGGAGCTCACCTCTTTCTCTCAGGAAATGAAGAGCATCCATGAAGCCATTGTGACAGATCTCAGCCAGCTTCTGTCAAAGACAAAAGTGGAAATCATGAAGGTTTCTTTGTTCTTCTTTTACATCACAGAGAACTTTTAAACTGACTACGTTGTATTTTCTCGGTGTGGCAGCGTAGAGAAGTAGAGTTTTTTTCCCTCTCAGTTAAAAAAAACATGTTTAAACTCCACTGTTTTAAAGGAGAAGCACCCACCTCAGGTGTGGGAGGGAGGAAGGACGTACAGACCCGATGCACGTTGCCGGTGTTGACCTGGATGCTCACGTTGCCGTAGTTCACCTCGAAGAAGTTGAAGGTACCCTCTCTGGGGCAGATGTCGCTCTCGCCGGAGAACGGGGCCATGGCGATGGTGTTTCTCTGCTCCATCAGAGGCATGTTGTTGCTCAGGGCTCCATCCATGTAGTGCTGAAGAAAAAGAAAGAGAAACGACTGTATGTAGATGACTGTCAAACTCAGTACCCTGCAGAGTGCATGAACTGTATCTTTGTCTTTATATAAGAGGCATGTGTAGTGTTACAATGGAAATGAATTACAACATGTAGTAAAGAGGTAACACTTTATAATAAGGGTACAAATCACGTACTTAAAAAACACTTTTTTAAAACAACTCGTGTTGCACCCACTATGTTGTAAATCTGTCAAAAAAATACCTTTGGGTCTATTCTCATAGAAATACTGAGCTATTTTTTTTTTTTAGGCTAAGCAAATGCATGGCTCTGAAATAAACTTTATAGAGGAGGAATCCAGCTAATTTGGTGGCATGTCAATTAATGAATTAACATTCCTTGACTGATGATATATTAAAGTGTGAACTAATCACATTAAGTCATAGTGACTTCATTATTTGTTGATAGCGAGTGACAGGAATTCATGATACACCCTGCATTAATATAAGCATTAAATCAATGCAATATGAGTCATGCATTACTTAGGTATAGACATATTTGTTCAGTGCATTCAAGATATTTTGTTGACTTATAGCTCTTCTTTTTTGGTGTCCTTTCCCCTCTACCTGTGTATTCTACTTTAATTACTGATTTCCTACATTACCGAGTACCTTCTGCAACTCTTAAAGAGGAGTGTGAACGTTTAGCTATAACTTTAAAGTGTCGGTAGAGAGGAAAATAACTTTAAAAAAAAAAGAAAAAGCAATCTTTAGAGGTGAGAAAAAAGCTTGGGCCCCCTAACTTCAAATATGATGTCCTCTGGCAGCAATGCATTCTGGTCTATTGAGGCTACTGTCAGTGAAGAAGCTGGTATCTACTTTTCTATATCGGTTGTCTCCCTGTATGACTGTTGAACATTGATGCAGAATGGCAGCTCTAAAAAAACACCCAACTCTTTCATCACCAAAAGTTTGTATTAAAATTATGTTTGAAGCTAAAAGAAATTGTCATACTCCATCGTAGCTGTCTTAAAAGTATTTCTCAGGAGTAAAATAACCAAAAAAAAGTCAAGATATGCTATTTGTTTCCCTTCTCCGTGCACCATGAAGTAGGTGAAGTTGTTCCAGAAGTCCCTACTCAGATTGTTTACTTAAAGCCCCTATTTATAGGCTTTAAAACATTCTGATTATAGGGGCTTTAACTTAAAGGACACAGCAAAACCATATTTTATAACCATTTCCTTCTAATCTTCTCACAAAAACTTCACCTTATAAATTTACGGGACTCACCACTCCACGGTACGAAGGTGGGATGAAACCACAGTAAACAGGGAAAAAGCAGCTGCACATCAGAGCCTGCAAAGACAGACAAAACTTCAGATATCAGAATTACTGTCAGAACAGACGCTGTGAAATCAGACCAGGCTGCAAACCACCTGAATGAGCTCCTCCCTGCTGTCAAACTGTGACACCAGGACGTTCCTCCCATCAGCCAGTCTGGTGAGGGACACGCAGAGCCTCCCAGAGGCCCGGAGGTGGGCGTCTGCCGGCAGCTTCACCAGCAGGGAGTCCCGAACCGTCCGCAGCAGACTGAAGGTCGGGTGGAAAACTCCCAGAGTGTGTTTTCTGGCGTCTTTCGCCACGGTCAACACATCAGCACAGAACTGCTCTGAGGAGGAAAACGTAGAGGAAGATAGTGATGAATTACAACTGCATTTATTATGAAAGAATTAATAACATTTAACCTTTAATAAAATTAACTTTTGATATTTTCTTTAACAATGTTGTGATTATTTTGGATTTTCGATGTATTAAAGAAGCAAGCGTTGTACCCCAGACTCACTGAGCTCCCTCTCTTGGAGCTGCAAAATGCATTCTGGGAAATTTAGGAAATTAATGTCAATTTGAGGAATTGTTTCAGCTGATCTGTTTCTTATCTCACTATTCTTTTCTTGTTGTTGCTTTATTGCTGTGAGTCATTTTTATCATGTCTACTTACAATTTAAGGTTGTTGCTACATTATCAAAATACCTGGAATGTAATAATAAAATAGCCTATCTTATGTTTTTTTTTGTTATTGTGATATTACAGCCCGTTCTCATTCCCAGGGCGTCAAACACCAACGCTTTGTCACGGCCGTAGGCGTTAGATACCGACGCTTAAAGTGGCAGTAGGCAGAATATTTTTGGCATTATTGGGCAAAACTTCCTTAATAACCTTTCAGCATATTGTAATTCAAGTGTTCTGAGAGAAAACTAGACTTCTGCTCCTCCTCATGGCTCTGTTCTCAGGCTTTAGAAAATCTAGCCCGTGATGGGAGACATTGACCAATCACAGGTTATTTCATTGAGAGAGCGTTCCTATTGGCTGTGCTCCGGTCATGTGATCAGAACTTCCTTCACCAGATTTCACAATGGCGGCAGCGTCACAAACTTTCTCATGTTACAGCTAAACCGTGCTACAAGATGATTCTGAAAACATTTGAGGAGAGAAATAGGCATTAACGTAACATAATATTGATTCATATTTGATCAGCGCTGCCTAGTTTGACCGTTTGGCCGGAGTTCACCAGTAAATGACAGCCGGCTCTCATAGACGGCAGCTGGACAGCAGACCTCAGATCAGCTCTTACTGCTTGTTTTCCTCCGGTCTGTGAAATCTTGCTGATGCCGTTAGGAGCACCGGAGGACATAGAGGCACATGATTTTTTCCATGTTACCCGTTTCATGAACTACTGTCTCGATATAGCAACCGTTTTATAAAAATAACTTTTTTTAATCATATTTGCTCCAATCTCGCCTACTTCAGCTTTAAGGCACCCTTTAGTGTCGGTATGAGACGCACCAGGTTTTCCATTAACTACAATGTAAAACCATCCGCGTCAGTATTAAACGCTCAGGGAAAGTGCTGCTGTGTCATAGTTTAAAGAGCGAAAGAGACACAACGGGCAGTCCAACCAGGAGACCGCTGTTCATGTCCTGTGTGTCACGTTACAATCAACTCTTCGTTCACGTCCCCGTTCATGTTTTCACTGTACAAACGTCGTAGTTTTAAGCCCAACCATGTTGTTTTTTTCCTAAACCTTTTATTGCCTGAACCTTAGCATGTGTTTTTGTTTACTTGACAACATTAAGCATGCGTTTACTGCAACCGATAAGAGTGACGCCGAGGGGTCTGACAAAGCGTCAGTATGTGACGAGTTGGGATGAGAACGCGTTGGATATTATTTTATTGTTATTGTTATGTGTGTTTCTGAGTAAGTGAATGAGAGACAGTGAGTGTTTTCCCTCGCTGGGCCCCCCTTTGCTTTAAACTCCATGTAACCTCTGGAATTTGCTCTCACTACTGAATGAACTCTGCGTGTTAGTGAACCTGCCAAGTACAATGTTTACTCCAAGTATCAATAACAGCTCTGAGATAACATATCCTTGACCTTTCTGAATGGCCAGGTGCTACAGATACTACTGGAAGAAAAGGAAAACATGTAGTAAACATGTCAGACATATAAGCCTAAGTGGAGAAAAACTAAAACTAAACTATAAAACTGGACTAAAAACACACAGGCTCTGTACTAGAAAGGTCAGTCAATTTATCTTACTTTTACTGTTATTCTATAGGCATTGGTGTTAGTATTACTTCTTATGCACTTTACATTTTTACTCCTGTTTCTATTCTTATGTTGTTTTTTTAATCTTGGTTTACTTATTCTACTACATTTATCTTATTCTATTCTATTCTGTACTGGTATTAATATACTTCTCATACACTTTATATCTATTACTCTGTTGTGTTTATTCTTATGTTGCAATCTCTGGCAATATAATTTCCTTCGGGATTATATGTCTTATCTTTTTTTATAACAAAACAACCCTACTATCATATTACTTTGATAATGTTTGATTTTTTTTTTTTTTTTAAACAGAGCTTTTATTTGTTCTTTAATATAATCTTTATTCAGATCCATACTGACAAACTGTCAATAAAGAGCTAAGAAATGACTGAAACCCACTGAGAAATAACTGATTAAGAAATTACTTATTTACTTGCAAAGTTGGGGTCAAATTTGGTTTATTTTAGATTAGTCCTGTCACAATATCAGATTTTCACCACGTGATTATTGTGACCAAAGAATTCATGATAATGATTTCATGTGATATATATATACAAAAAAAAAATAAAAATCTATCAGTCAAATTCATCTTTAACTTTGTTTATTGTGTGTTTTGCTCTTTTTTGGCAAATGAATTACACTCAAAATATGAATTTAGAAAGGTGGGGAGTCTGTAACCATTACTGTATAGCTATATAAAAGGCGCTGGATTATTTACACAATATATTGTGTTAAATATTGTGTTAATAATATACATATGATATATCATCATATGTATATTATTAACCCAATATCAACATTTGTTTATACCAGTATGTCCCGACTCCTCATTTTAGACAAATATAAAGAGAGGATTTCATTACATAATAGAGTGTAAAGGGCCATAAGCTGTAACCTCAGCATTAGTTATATATACCCAATACAAGTCATCGACCAGGATGATTTAAAGTCTGTAATGTTCAGTGAACTCACCGATGGGAAGCCCAACGGTCAGAGCTGCAGCCACGAGACAGCCAGATGAAGCTCCACAGATCTTGGAGGCTCCGTGAACCAGCTGTGGGACCCGCTCCAGGATGCAGCTCAACGCTCCCAGGTAGTAAATACTCCTGAACCCACAGCCTGCAAAAGAGATGTTCCACTCCTCGTCCCAGTTAAACATCTTCTCCGAGGTTTCCATCAACTCAAAACCACATCATCTCTGTCGTCTCTTCAGTCATCCATCAGCTGGTGGTCCATTTTGGAATTCCCTTTTCAATATTCACTAAGATGCACACATTGTCTTCTTATCTCCACAACATTCAGAGGTGAAATGGGGGCAGTGTTTCCGTTGGCTGTGGTATTGCGCAATTTACTAAGCTCAGATGTCACATGTTTCAAAATAGAAAACAGGCTGGAGTCACTTCACTTACGAAAGTGTAATTAGGCCAGCTGCACGACATGTGATCCTGTTTCCATAACTTGTTTTCCATAACCAGTACTGTACTATTTACACTACAGGAGGGTAAAACGAGGGCAAGGGGGAACAACAATCTCATTCAGGGGGATTTCTCCAAATGTACCTTTCAGCTTTTTGACTTGTTGCACATCATCATACAGAGAGAAATAGTTTAAGGTTAAAAAGCTGAATATGAAGCAACTAACTGTATTAAAACAATTCTTTAAAAGTTTCCAGCCATTAATATAATCAATGGATCATCATTAGTTCTAGATCCTGCTGCTTTTTTGTTTGTTTGTTTGTTCGTAGGATGATTATGGAGGACTACATGTGATAACAGATAAACTGGGAATGGTGCATCATAATATATCAGTAGAAGATGATAAAGATATCATTACAAATAAATGAATTAAAGCTGCAGTAGGCAGAATAGTTTTGGCATCATTGGGCAAAAATCCCATAATAACCTTTCAACATATTGTAATTCAAGTGTTCTGAGAGAAAACTAGACTTCTGCTCCTCCTCAAGGCTCTGTTTTCAGGCTTTAAAAAATCTAACCTGTGACGGGAGACTTTGATCACAGGTCATTTCAGAGAGAGAGAGCGTTCCTTTTGGCTGTGCTCCGGCTGGTGGGCGGTGCTTGTAATTTCCTCAACTTGATCTCAACATGGCTGCCGGGTCACAAACTTTCTCATTTTACAGCTAAACAGTACACTACAAGATGTTTCTGAAAACATTTGAGGAGAGAAATAGGCATTAACGTAACATAATATTGATTCATATTTGATCAGCGCTGCCTAGTTTGACCGTTTGATCGGAGTTTGCGAGTGATTGGCAGCTGCTCAGAGACGGCAAGCCTCAAGCTCGGCTCTGATTGGTTGTTTTCTTCCGGTCTGTGAAATCTTGCAGATGCCATTAGGAGCACCAGAGGACACAAGATTAACCGTCTCATGTACTACTGTCAGGATATAGTGACCGTTTTATAAAAATAACTTCTTTTTAAAATCATATTTTCTCCTTTTCTACCCACTGCTGGTTTAAGTCTCAGGCTGGAAGACCAAAACAATAAGCTGAAAGACGCCAAAAAGTTCCAATGAGCTGACGGGAACTGCAGTTGGGTACAAATAATTCTCAGTGTGCTACCACATATCTTACAAGCAGTATAATGATTTATAGTTAATATAAAATTATGGATTACTGAAGCTTCAATATAGACATAGAACCCCAGGAACATTTTCAAACTAAATGGGAGAGAGCTGGAAGAGGGAGCAGGACATACTGTAGATGTCACCTTACCTCAAGAGAAGTAGTAGAGTTACACAGTTCCTTTCGGTATCTGATAGAGATTTAATTTATAGGAACCCACTGATATTTTTCTTTGATAGTGACACCACAAAACACAGGATCTTTTTGCATTTATTTATTGTACTTTTTTCGTTTTCTTTTCTTTCAGTGTAACATTAAATAGATTTACGTGAATGCAGGAGAGGACACCGACTCATCCGTTTTGAGGTTTGAAGTTTGCTCGGATGCAATATTTCGGATCCACCCCACAGCTCTGCCCAAACCCCAGCCTCTACCTGTGCTTTCGGGCGACTCTGCTGCGGCTTCTCCAAACCCAGAGGTGGAGCCGACGGTGGGTGTGAGGGGTGGAGTCGGAGGCATGTGGTCCAGCTCCCCATGTGAGTCCCAGGTGAAGGTAAGACTGGAGGTGGGGGTGGCTGCTGGGGTCACCGGGAGAGCGTTTATGTCTTCTTTCCTCTGACTCCACAGGTTCAGGCCTAATGGCAGACTTGTACATCTGCGCAGCGACGACTCACTGGGAAAAGCACGAGACAAGGATTCATCTTAAAAGGGAGGAGTGCCAGGTGTTGGTGTATCCGTGCACCACTTTGCTCCACCAATATTTCCACTTGTATAACTCTTAAGTTCACGACAACATTAACATTCAGCTCAAAGTACAGCGTGATGATTTTTAAGGCATTGAAATTTGAGTGGCAGAGTCTGCACATTTCTGAAATGATTATTACGCTGCATACCTGTCATAGTCCGTCATCTTGTCCTTCCATGCTTGTTTGTAAATGTCTCCAGCCATGTCGTAGAGCCAGCTCACGTCCCTCGGTACATCTGGGATCCAGTCCACAAGTCTGAAAAGGAACAGTAAAAATCCTGGAGAGTCAAATTTGCATATATATGTATGTTATATATTGACAGTGGTAGAAAAAACTACTTGAATAAAATCAACCTTACGACTAATGAGGAAATAATCTATTACGAATCCTACATTAAAATTTGAATTAAGAGAAAAATATTAAATGTATTAGTGAAAATATTAGTAATAAATTGTAGTCATTACTTGTAATGGAGCTGCTGCTGCAATGTCTATTGATGTATATGTGCATGCTGCAAATATGGATACTGATTTTATTATAATTATTATTATTATTATTATTATTATTATTATTTTTCAGTGGGTTTTATTTTCCATCTTATGTTATGCATTCAATTCCATCTTATTTATTTATTTATTTTAATCTTTTTTTAAAGTGTTTTATTTTCCTGTTTTTATTTAATTTTTTTCATATTAATTCTATTTTCCTTTATTGTAAAGCACTTTGTGCTACATTTCTTGAATGAAAGATGCTATACAAATAAAGTTTATTGTTATTATTATTATTATTATTATTATTAGTCAAGAATGAAAGTTCTCATTGTGAAAAACAGAAACAAAATAGACCAAAAATCTTTGAGGATTGTCGTGCTTTCACATTAGTTGAAAATGGAAAAGAAGAGAAGAAGGAAGGAAGGAACAGACAGACAGAATGATGCTATATTAGCAGCTTATTTTATGTCAAATGAAAAAATCTGTATTTGCAAAGTAACTACAGCTGTCAGAGAAATAAAGCGGAGTAAAAGTATGAAGCCTCAATGTGCTTAATGGTCGTAGACTGAGGAGATTGAACTCCTTAGATGTGGCAGCAGACTATCCCAGAAAATCACTTTAAGACTATTATCATCCCTCAGATATCCACCTGTGGTTCATAGTCATTAATACATCAAGGTCAAAGACATTTGTGGTATCCTGTTTGGACTACAATCTCATACAGGTAGGACCTTTGGCATCAAGACGACAAAGACAGATGATTTGAAGAGAATGCTAGAAATAATCTGGATGTGGTACTGCAACAGGTTGAATACGGGTTAATACGCGGTACCTCTGGGCTAGAGAGCAGGCCGACTCCACGGGCAGAGTACCAGGGATCTGCAGGTAGGAAGTCACCTTTGGCAGGTACTCGGTCACGTGGGACAACAGACCTCCAGCAGTATGCGTCTCTCTACAGGCCTCACACAACGCTGGCAAAAAGCAAACATTACATATTTAGTTTTACTGCATTACAGTTACTGTTCACTGGTAAAGTATTGTTTATCTGGTTTGAATCATAGTCCTAAATGTCCTGTCCTCCTTACCCTTTTTGATGTTAACTGGGAGGTTTTCTATGAGCTGTGGATCCAGCCACCGGTGCTCCTCCTCATGTGGTTTCATCCCATCCTGTTGTGTGTTCTCATCGGACTCTTCAGCTTCATCCGGCTCCTTCACCCTCACCACCTCACAACAAGCGGGTCTGGGTGTGTCCGTCTCCAAACTCCTCAGAGGACACTCGGTGCTGATCAGATCTGTGATGGGCATTTAAATTGAGACGTTGCACTGGATTACTCTCCATCAGCCAGTGTGGACCACCTTCTGTTTATGTGAATATTTAACAGTAATTGTGTTCTTACTGTTCTCTTGTAGGAAGCGGAGAGCATCTATGTAGCCATTGTTGCAGATTTCAGCCATGGCCTGTAAAATACAAAAGGATGCAAGCTAGATATGCTTCATCTAATAAAATAAATGGAGAGTTGGTGTATATTTCAGGTTGCATTAACCACTTTCTGACCAGCAGAGGGCAGAAAGCAGACATCAGAGTCATGTTATCTCCCAGCCGAGGTTTGGTTCAGGAGAAGCCTGTTTTTCACTTAGTTGACTTATTAATCTCTGGAGTTTTTTTTTTTATTATTATTTCCTGTTTTCATTCTCAATTTGGTCAGCTTTAGGCAACAAAACTACTTGGTTACAGTATATAGTGTGTTCCTGGCTCGGGTGCAAATAGTATTGTTGGCTACTGACACCTAGGTGCTAAGATTTGCTGAAATTTCATGGCTTTTCTACGCTCAGAGATGTCTCACATAAACAAAATAGTTGCATGACACAAACTTCTTTGTTTAAATTCTGTGCAAGTTGATCGTCATGCTGAAAAGTAGGGAAACCAAACAATGGCTGCTTAAGGGGAGGATAAATCTGTTTAAAAGGAACATATGTACACCATTAGGTTCATGCCTCAGAAGGCTGGCAGCAATATGAAATACACAGTATGTGATTTGTGGTAAGGTAAAGGGTTTTTGAGCGAAGTTTGTCCCTTATATAAATTGAGGGTCTAAGGATGGAGGGTGTGTTGGGTGTACCGATTGTAAAGCCCTTTGAGGCAAATTGTGATTTGTGATATTAGGCTATATTAACAAAATTGACTTGACTTAAATGGGCTGAAACAAGAAAAAAAACTACAAATGTATAGAAAATGACTACCTCAAGTACAGTACTGTATTCATAGAATTATATACTTAATTTAAACTTTTAAAATGTCTGTAAAAGTGTGGAAACCTTTATTTCTTGGAGGTCAAGGTGCACAGTCATATTGAACCTGCTATGTGTTGTTGAGAGCTTTTACGTTGTTGTTGTTTCTTATTTTTTGTTATATATGTGAAACATGAAATGTTTCTTTTCCTTTGATTACAACAAAAACCATGGTTATATGTTTCATTGTTTAATTTTATCATTATTATTATTATTATTATTATTATTATTGTCTATTTGTATGTGTGAAATAAATGAAAAATTCAACACAAATATTGTTAAAAAATAAATAAAATAAAATGTCTTATGAATAAAACAAAAAGCTTTCTAACTGTTGCAGCTGAGAGTCAGTAGCGTCTGAAACGTGGCCCCTTGGTGTCTCACCTCGGGCTGCGGGGGGAAGAAGGTGCTGGTGACTCTGTACATGTTCTCCGAGTTGACCTGGATGCTGACGTTGTTGAAGCGCACTTCGTGGAAGTTGAGCGTGCTCCCTCGAGGGCAGAGGTCGCTCTCGCCGGCGTACGCGGAGAACGTTATCGTGTTCTTCAGGTGACACTGAGGCAGGTTGTCACTGACGGCGCCGTCCACATAATGCTGAGAGGAAGAGGAGGACCAGAAGTTTATTCAGGCATAACCAACATGTTCTCAAGTATTCAGAATAATGAACACTATCCAAGATATTGTACCCTGTTTATATGAAGATGTAGTAATTAACAGGTCATGCAATAACTAAATCAACCTGACAGGTTCATCTTGAGGAAGTTTGAATGAACTACAATATTACTGTAATAGAATGCAATCACACAACATAAATACAACCATGTGACACTTTATAATTGTTGACACTTGTCAAAGAGCTGTTGAATCAACTCTAGAAGTTTTTATTTTACTGTATGGTAGTATTATTGCAGGATTTGTGTACTGTATCAGTCTAGCAATGTGCACAAGCCTAAACCTCCAACTATTTGCCAGACTTTGACTTTTTAGGGCAGTTTGAACATTTTGGGTTGTGCACTCTGGTTACACACCGAGACTAGTGGCCACAATACAGATAGTTGAGGGTAAGAAACATATGCATCAAATCTGATTCAAAAACAGTTCATATCTTGCTTTAATTTAGTTTTAATTGAAGCATTCATTCATTCAATGTCTGTCTCTTGAACTCAGATGCAGTTTCAAGGTAAACTGTACTAAATGATGCTGAGCTGTAACGTCGAACGACTGAGTGAAAATCAACATAAACGTCCTGGCTTAAGAGAAAACTTTGCATGTCCTAGCTTGCTGGTTCACTCACCACTCCACGGTAAGTAGGTGGGATCACACCGCAGTAGAAAGGGACGAAGCAGCTGCAGACGAGGACCTGGAAAAGGAAGACATTACTGTGAATTATGTATAGAAAACACAAACTCCCTGTGCAGACACAAACATGAGAGAAAAAAGTCTGTCTAGTCAGCATTTCTGTAGTTCTGTAGTTCTGCAGTTCAATCTTAAACATAACAACAAATCAATGATGACTGTATCACCGTACAGTAGTTCCTATCTACTCTTTTTTTATCATGTTAGCAGTTAAGACACTGAACTGTCTCTTGACTTCTGGATAAAAGGGTCAGCTTAACTCCCAAAATTGTAAAAGAAATAATACCTGGATGAGTTCCTCTCTGCTGTCAAACTCCGACACGAGTACGTTCTTCCCATCAGACACTCTGGTCAGGGACACACAGAGCTTCCCAGAGGCTCGAATGTGGGCGTCCTCTGGGAGGCCCCCCTGCAGGGAGTCCTGGACTATCTGCACCAGGTTGTAAGCCGGGTGCAGGGGCCCCAGTTTGTGCTTCCTGCCCTCTTTGGCCATGAACATCAAATCAGCACAGCAGTTCTCTGCACAGAGGGACACAATAATTACAGTGCATGCATGGTAGAAATGCTGAACTAGAAGCAGCCGAAAGAAAGAACAATATTAGGGATCTATTCAATTGCAGGATTTAATTTTGCAAAACACTACAGATATAAAAAAACAGGAGAAATCCTGTAATTTAAAAATAGAAATCCTGACTCTACAAGATCTTTATAGGATCTTAAAAACAGAAGTGATACTGTCAACTAAGAACTTAAGTTAGATTACCTCGTTTAATTTAAAATGCATCATGCTTTCTTTGCATCTTGTGCAATCAAAAATGTGCAAAAGTAGACTTGTAGTCATTTGCATCACATATTGGATAGAAACAGTTAAAAGTAGTAATCTATTGATGTCAGGTTGTGCACAAGTTTATTACTTTTTGCTTTTGAATTCAGAAAATCTGAGGTGTCCAAATGAGATTCAACCACAGCAACAACTCCACAGTTGAAAAGGTCAGCAGAGGCTATATATTGTATGAAGTGGACACATGAATCTGTCATGGACGAGACAGAGGAATCACCTGGAAATACAATTGCAAAATTAAAAATGTTATAGTAATTAAGGCAAAACAAAAAAAAATATGTAGAATGTAGTTAAAATACTCCCTATGTTGTTGCATTAAAATTAGGGATTTATCAAATTACAATGTTTTTTGGTGCATTATATCTATGCCGAATTATAAAATAAAATGTAGTGATTTAAATGACACCTTGAATGTTGTTTAATTTAACCCTGCACGTTTGATAATTGCAACTAAGCGTTAAAATGGCAGATTTTTGAATGGAGTCTGGTGAGTCCAGATGCTCACCTAGAGGGATGCCCACAGCGAGCACAGCAGCCATCAGAGCTCCTGCAGAAGCTCCATAGATCTTAGAGGCGTCTTGTATGAAGCGAGGGAAACGTTCAAGGATGCAGCTGCTGGCTCCAACATAATAAATGCCCATAAAACCACATCCTGCAAACGAGATGCTCCAGTCTTTCTGCAAATCAAACATTTCCTCAGGGGGCCAACCAAGAGTTAAAATGTATAATTACTACCACGTTCACATCACCTGCAAAAACAGCATCCAAAGGTGGGAAGATAACCAACTGTTGTATAATTAGGAACTCTTTTACTACTGGCTGGAAAAGGTCACATGACAGCAGCAGAACGAGGTTCGCACACACAGACAGACAGAGAGACAGAGAGAGAGACAGACAGAGAGAGAGAGACAGAGAGACAGAGAGGAGTGTGTAGGGAGTTCTAGTTAGACTATATCCTGCAATTCTGCAGACCAGATCCTCTCAGAAACACTTTTTAGTTTTTAAAAATGAGCATCCCAGTGGTGGACTTTGGTGCATACAGCCTGAGTGAGGAAGCTGTTTCTGACGAGCAGATGCACAACTTGAGCAAAGAGTTGGAATCAGCTTTTACACAAGTTGGTTTTGTTTATCTGAAGAACACTGGGATCACTCAGGAGGAGGTGAGACAAAGCAGATAAAGTGAATGTTTGTTTAGTGTGCTGCAGTGTGGTGAATGCTTATTACTACAAGTACAAGTATAGACTACCACACTGTGCAAATACTGCACAAAGGTAAAAGTGTACATAATGTACATAAAGTATCAAAAGCAAATGTCAGTGTTTTACTACTATTGTCTATATATCTATCTATATATGATGGTTTTGGATTAATATTACTGCTGCATTAATGATATGTTGCAATTTACTGCTGTAGGTTTAAGGTTGTGCTGATTTTAACTCCTTTAAGCCTATTGTTTTGAATCTAAACCAATGCATCATATTCTATAAGATCATCTAAAAAGTCAACTTTTCATGAGGAAAAACTGCCCTGTTTTCAGTTTTGTGATGATGCATTTTCCAGCTAATCCAAGAGGGGTTTTCTCAACCCATAGAGGGACACTTCATCCTTCAGTTTATCACTAAAGATTCAAATTTGGGGATACATTGTTTTCACTGGACAGGAATATGTAATCTGAAAAATAACTAAAGCTGTCAGACAAATGTAGTGGAGTAAAAAGTCCAATATTACCTCGGAGAGGTAGTGGAGTAGAAGTACAAAGTTACTATTACTCAAGTAAAGTACAAGTATCTCAAATAAGTACTAAAAAAGTGCATTTTCAATTTGCATTAAAATAAATGTCTGTTAAAATATGGACTATATGCACACAATGCTGAAAACTTGAAGCTCATGTACATCAGAATTTTATTACTTTCAATCAAATATAATTTCTAAATCAAGCAGGTCTGAAATCTTAAGGATTACTACTTTAAAGTGTAACGTGTCTTTTCCCCTGGTGTGTGTTTGGATAGGTGGATCGTGTGCTCTCCATATCCAAGACGTTCTTCCTGCAGCCCGATGAAGCGAAACGACCCTTCAGCAGATCAACCTTTGCCATCAGTCCCAACCACGGCTGGGTGTCTTCGGAGAGTGAGAGGTAGCAATCAGAGAGTTATCAAAGCACACTTCTTACCTGCACAGTTTACCCGTTTTACATTTAAATAAATGTGTTTTTTTATTTTCAGGTTGAATCCCAGTCGTCCAGGAGACCTAAAGGAGTCGTTCAACATTACCTCATTTCACCCTGATATTGTAATGACTTTGTTAATTTTTTACATATCAGAGATTCATCCCACTGAATCAAAATTCAAAGTACAAGTTACTCTATAACTGTTTTATTTGCAGCCCGACTGATCAATTAGTCTGCCAATATTATCAGCCGATATTGATTTTTATCACAGATATCAAAGTCTTATCAGTTTATTTATATAGCCCCATATCACAAATCACACATTTGCCCCACAGGCCTTTACAATCCGTACAGCATACAGTACAACACCACCTATCCTTAGACACTTGATTCGGATTAGGGCTGCAACTAATGATTATTTTCATTGTCTATTAATCTGTTGAAGTTGTTTGGTCTATAAAATGTCAGAAAATGGTGAAAAATGTTGATCAGTGTTTCCCAAAGCCCAAGGTGACGTCCTCAAATGTCTTGTTTTGTCCACAACTCAAAGATATTCAGTTTACTGTCATAGAGGGGTAAAGAAACCAGAAAATATTCACATTTAAGAAGCTGGAATCAGAGAATTTAGACTTTTTTTCCCTTTAAAACATTACTCAAACCGATTAACCGATTATCAAAATAGTTGGCGTTTCATTTAGTAGTTGACAACTAATCGATTAATCGTTGCCGTTCTATTAGTTCATTATTTTGTATTAATAATCTGAATGTGTAAAGTAACTTGTAGCTAGTGTTGTCAAGGAAATGTAGTGGAGTAAAAAGTACATATTGGCTTCCAAAATGTAG
This sequence comes from Sebastiscus tertius, assembly GCA_916701665.1. Taxonomy (NCBI): domain Eukaryota; kingdom Metazoa; phylum Chordata; class Actinopteri; order Perciformes; family Sebastidae; genus Sebastiscus; species Sebastiscus tertius. The sequence continues at coordinate 44,435 of CAKAOH010027625.1, read as the reverse complement.
TGGAGTATAAAGTAGCATAAAATGGAAATACTCAAGTAAAGCTACAGGTACCTCAAAATTGTACTTAAATATAGTACTTGAGTAAATGTACTTAGTTCCATCGCTGAATCTCGCCATAACTTTTCATCACATCACCCCATTTTGCTCAAACATGAACAGAAAGTGATTTTTTTTCATTTTCGATTATTTTCTCAATTGATGTGAATGATGTGAATGTCTAATTCAGTTCTCCTCTGCTGTAGAAATGGCCATCAGGTGCTGTGAAAGAGTTCCAGGAGATCCAGACGTCTTTCTTCCACCGCTGTAAAGAGCTGAGTCTGCGGGTGCTGACGGTGATGGCCCACAGTCTGGGTCTGGACCCGGAGGTGTTCCTGAGCCCGCACCGTCTAATAGGAAGTATGTGCACTCATGGAGCGTTGCATTGTTGTTGTTGTTGTTGTTGTTGTTGTTGTTGTTGTTGTTGTTGTTGGGTTCAAGCTGACGTCGGTCAGTGAGTCTAGATCAGCTGATATGTTGCTGACAATCCCCGTGATCCTTTGTCTCTATGACTTTTATCAGGACATCTCACATTCAAGAAATGGTATTCTGCTGAGCAGGCAGTGCTGATAGTTTCTAAGGAAGTGTAGCATCATCCACGCAGCTGGTTCCAGCTGGTCTAGTGATGCAACCTCACTAAGTTGTCAACCCTCAGATCACACATGCAGCCTACATGAGCAAACAGTCTTCTCACACAGCAGCATTGTGTTTGACTTCCTCAGCGTCAGTCAAGGGAGATGATAGAAAAGGACTTCTGTGTACCTCTCAGGCTCATATTTACTGGAACAGCACCTCTTTCAAATTATATCCTCAGACAGCCAAGCCTTAAAGGGCCGGTGTGTAGGATTTAGGGGGATCTATTAGTACAACGTATCCTCATAGAGCGGTTCGTATGAAAAGTTATTCCTAATTTTTTCTGCATTTTCCAACAAATGTTCAGCGTCAATTTCCGCTCCAGTCTTTTCAAAATAAACTTCCGTCTTCACAGGAATCAACTTGGTTAAGTTTAGGCAACAAAAGCACTTAGTTAGGGTTAGGAAAAGATCGTGGTTAATTTATGACAAACCAGTAGTGGTTATGCCACACCAGAAGTAGCCTAACTTAAGTACGCAAGTTACGTGAAAAAAACGACCTAGTTAGGTTTAGGATAAGATTGTGATTTGGGTTAAAATAACACCAGAAGTGGCGTAACTTAAGTATGGAAGTTACGACGGAAATTATGTGACAAATAAATCAACATTGACCTCTGGTTTCACACAGGACATGAACACCGGTCTCCTGGGCGAAAGTCCGATGTTTTCTGACCCACCCATCCACCCCGACCTCCTCCGTATAGAGAGCCTTTTACCTGAAGGCCGCAGTAGTTCTCCAACATGCTTGAAAGGGAGGAGTGAGCGGAGGGCTATTCAGTTGGTTGCAATCTGCAACCTCACTACTAGAAGCCACTAGGGCTGCAACTAACAATTATTTTTATGTCGATCAATGCCGATCAGTGTTTCCCAAAGTCCAAGATGACGTCCTCAAATGTCTTGTTTTGTCCACAACTCAAAGATATTTAGTTTACTGTCATAGAGGAGTAAAGAAACCAAAAAATATTCACATTTAAGAAGCTGGAATCAGAGAATTTAGACTTTTTTTCCCTTTAAAACATTACTCAAACTGATTAACTTATTATCAAAATAGTTGGCGTTTCATTTAGTAGTTGACAACTAATCGATTAATCGTTGCCGTTCTATTAGTTCATTATTTTGTATAAATAATCTGAATGTCTTAAGTAACTTGTAGCTAGTGTTGTCAAGGAAATGTAGTGGAGTAAAAAGTACATATTGGCTTCCAAAATGAGTATAAAGTAGCATAAAATGGAAATACTCAAGTAAAGCTACAGGTACAGGTTCAGTTTGCTGTCATAGAGGAGGAAAGAAACCAGAAAATATTCACATTTAAGAAGCTGGAATCAGAGAATTTTTTTTTTTTTTTTTTTTTAAATTACTCAAACCGATTAATCGATTATCAGAATAGTTGGTGAGTTGACCACTAACTGATTAATTGTTGCAGCTCTAGATGCCTCTAAATCCTACACACTGCTCCCAGTGTAAACTCTTGTGATACTAATATACCAGTATTGTTGTGTCTCCTCTAGTGGAGAAGAATGTCACAACACTGCGGACTCTGTACTACCCTCCAGTAAACCATGAGAAAGTGAAGGAGGGCCAGACACGATGTGGAGAACATTCAGACTACGGCAGCATCACTCTGTTGTTTAACTGCTCGGGGGGCCTGCAGGTAACACCACTGACATTTACCTCTCTGGAGGCAAGACAAATGACAAACTACCACTTAGCCTTTTGTCTTTAAAGTCAAGGATTACCCAACTGGACATTTGTTTTGATATTTGTTACTGTGAAAGAAATCTTCAGGCATGTAATCCGCCTCTTGTTAACCTTCAGGTGCGTAAACGTTCAGGTGAATTCATCTGTGCTCCCATCGTCCCCGGAGCGGTCCTCATCAACATCGCTGACCTGATGCAACGCTGGACCAGCGATCACTTCATCTCTGTGGTGAGTTGAGAGGAAATTTCTGCAGATGTATATCACATCTGAATGAATAAAGCTTTGGTGGATTTAAAGGAACAGTGTGTAACATTTCAGGGGATCTATTAGCAGAAAAAAAATATGTTTTCATTAGTGTCCCATCACTGAAACTAAGAATTGTTGTGTTTCTGTTAGCTCAGAATGAGCCGTTCATATCTACATAGGACTCCTCTTCATGGAGTCCGTCATGTTGCTCCACCATGTTTCTACAGTAGCCCAGAACGGACAAATCAAACCACCTTCTGTGTTATTTTAACCCAAACCACAATCTTTTCCTAAACCTAACTAGGTAGTTTTTGTCACGTAACTTCTGTACTTAAGTCACGCTACTTCCCGTGCGGTGTAACCGCTTCTAGTTTGCCGTAACTTAACCACGATCCACGGCAGCTCACGTTACCACAATCTTGGAAAGGAAGGAGTGAGCGGAGTGAGTGAGCAGATACTCAGTTGGTTGCAATCTGCAATCACACCGCTAGATGCCACCAATGTTTGTTTTACAATGATATAAGAATTATATTTATAAAAAGGTGCACCAGTATGTGCATGGAGGTGCATAAACAGTACATATTCAACTAACTTTAACCTCTTTTTGCTTGAGAAGATGTCAGCCAAGGTGCTTGATAGAATTACAAAGCCCTGTTAAGCATCCTTGGGTTTCTTGAAAGGCGCTATATAAGTCCAATTTATTATTATTGTTATTATTATTATTATTATTATAAATGAAGAAAAAAAATGCTGCACTGGGTCAGGAAACTCTGTAATGGTAATGTTGAAGTAAAAAAACAAAAACAGGTGCTCTTCAAGGATGGGGTGAGTCGTCAAATAACAATAAAGAAAACAGTGACTGTCCAGCTTACTTTGATAGGAAGTCCTTGGTAAGAGATGGCAGTCTGGAAAACATCCGAGACACTCTAATTGTAATTTATAAATCCTTTATGAGACATGGATAAAACCAACGCCTTTCGACTCAACAAGTCTTCATCAGGGTGTGTAGCGTGGCGGCAACAGGAGTTCAAATTTAAAATCTCATCAGCGGCATGACATGAGAGTGCTACCCACTTGGAACAAACAATAAATAATAATCACAAATAAAGGCAAACAAAAACAATTAAATATAAAGTGAAATAAAATAAATAATAATAATAATAAAAAATAAAACATTTTTAGGATCCCAGTATAACTAGAACTATTAAGTAAGAGTATAAATTCATTAAGTGACACCAAAAAAAGGATGTATATATAATTACAGTTGCCCCTCTCCCTCAGGTCCACAGGGTTTTGCTGCCCCCTGCTGGAGACTCCAGCACACGTCAGTCTATTGCTTTCTTCGTCCAGCCGGATGACGAGGCTCTGATCACCTGCATCGACGGCTCCAACAAATACCCGCCAGTTACAGGAGGCGACTACATCACCCAGCGCTTAGGTGCCACATATTAAAAAAGCAGACACTTCATTCATACACAATGTTGATTATTATATACCTGGAATGTCTTTTTATCATAGTCCCTTTTTATCAATATGTCCCTTTAGATCACACGTTGTTTTTACATTATGAATAATGATTGTGTTTTTAAATCAGTGAGCCAATGTGTATGAAAAGAAGAGACTCAAACCTGCGAGCTCATTCACTTTATTGTCCACATTCAAACCTTGTACAACAGTTTCATGAATTCCTGGGTGGTGGACATAATATCAAAAAGATTATATCTTTCTGTCATTTATTCTATCGCTGATCTGTTTTATTAATCTATAATCAACACAGTTTTGACCCTTTCTGGAGTTTAATCAAAGTTTCTCATCTCCTATGACAGAGACGATGCCAAATTCAACCTGCTGCGGTTTCATTTACAGTGGTGTGTAGAGAATAAATATATTAAAACGTTATTCTATCATGAAAAAATGACACAAATTCACTGTACGCACACACACATAGAATCCATACAATCGTCACTCTAACACCAGCACAGTTATATTAAATTAAATATATAATTATGTAACTTCTTCATCTGTAAAGTAAATATATTCTTCAATCATCTGGTCCAAAGTATATATATGTATTTTATGTAAGAATAAACTTTGTAAAAGTTCAGAGTCGAGAAGAGTTCCCCGGCAAAAGGGTTAGCTGAAACGATGGCAAAATGATGGCTGCAGAGAATTGTGGGTAACCGTTGCAGTCTGGAGTCCTCCAAAGAGCTCCTATAAAACAGTCTGATAGCTTACGTTTACATACACAGTACATGATCACATTTTAAAATTAAACCAGTGTGAAAATTAACAAGTTGAAATGGAAGTTACTAAAGAAAGAACAATGCTCTTCTCAGTAAATGTGCAGAATATATTATTCATATATTACTACGTGAAAACTGTCAATAGGACCACTTCATTCTTTAGCCAGCAGCACGTCAACTTTACAGTTAGGTTTCTGACATTCATTCCTATGGAATAATCAAAATAAATAAATAATTTTCAAAGTATTTCCTCTAAGAGACAATATCAGTGACAATAAACTACAGTGTGCACTAAACAAAACATTCACTTTTCAGGCCAAAAGCCCCTCCAACGTTTCACTACAAAACACTCCCATGGAGAACAGAGTCCTTGCTGTGATGAAGGATCAAAATGACAAAAACAAAAGGGCCGATTGTTCTCGAAGAACACTGGACCAGCTCCACATTTCTGATTTATGCAGCCCACTGGCACCAAATCTGAAGCCTGAAATCAGATTTTCTTATGTGCTCTTAATATTTAGGCAGATTTATTTTTTTTGTAAAGTGGGGCATTCACCATAAAAATCCTAAACAAAAATGGAAAATTGGAATCATTACAAGGCAAACACACGCACACTCACTCTCATCCACACAGCACACAGAGTAGTGACTTCTGCTAAGAGTGTCCTGGCACTGGTACGTCTTGCTGCTGGTGAGCAGGGGGCAGTGGTTGACTGTTTCCTGGTACAACTGGTGCTGGTTCACCTCCAGCTACAGCAGCGCCCGGCTCTGCAACAGAGAGTCATATTGGCACGAGTTGCATTTACATGATCCTGAATTAAAAGGTGCTATATGTGACTTTCAGAAGATCCTTATTATTAATGACACCTGTGGTTGTTAAGTGAACTGCAGTCAGCATCCTGACATCCCCTCACTTCGTCCATGAATTCCTGATAATGAACAGCTTGTCGGGCATTATCCCTTACATAATGTTCTGTAATGTTCCTATGTTTTATTTGGACCATTGGCTCCATGATACTAACTAGCTTGCAGTTTGCAAATTACTTTATAAGCTAATGTTATGATGCAAAGCTACTGTAAGTTACAGCAAGCTGGCCAACCTTAGCTTTATTTTGCAATATTTTGCTACGTTAGTTGCACACAGTTGGCACTTCAGGGGAGCTGAAGAGAGGCAAGGCACTTGGGAGCGCGCATAACCGTCATATTCTTAAGATTTTCCTGGCAAAACAGTCCCAAATCCTTTACATAGAAATCAGACAACAGGCTGTTATAGGCAACCGAGAAAGTCGGGGAAGGTCTCAGTTTTTAAGTTATGTTACAATCCTCACACACATTGGCAATATAAAGCGATTAATACATGTAAATTGTTACATATAGTACCTTTAATGATGACATTTTATAAAAGGATAATTTTCCCCTGCACAATTTCTGCTGATGGCAACTGAGTTTTGGGGTCTTTTTTTTTAGATGCTACCACTGGGGGCCGCAGAAAATGTTTTAATTCTGCACCTTTAAAGGGGCACTCTGCTGATTTTACAAATAAAATTCAGTTCACTTTTCACAAAAACAGTTGTATAATTTCTTCCGTGGCACAGGGGGTTTCCAAAGTTTGGGGAATTATGGGAATTATAAATTCAATTTATGGAGATTAACTCCACTCGGGACTAAAAGTCAGGATGTCTTGGCTTCTGCTGCATTGATTGTGAGCATTCTTTTTAAAGGGTAACTTAGGTATTTTTCAACCTGGACCCCTATTTTCCAATGTTTTCGTCTAACTGACTATGGGGGCAACAATTTTTTAAATTGGTCCAGTATTGCCCCAGTAGCACCATATCGCAGCCTGTGAGCAGCTGCTGTCTACAGCGCTCTCCCTCAATACTGGACCAGTTTCAGAAACTGTTGTCCAAAGTTAATTAACTTAATTAACCTTGAATGTCTCCTGTGGGTCCCCCAACTTTATAGAAGTGCAATAATAAATGGCTGAAGCACCCCTTTAACTGTGTGTGTTCTCCTGTGTCAACTCCCTTTGGAGAAAATTGAGATTAGAGAACAATTATAGCAATGTGATACTTACGTCTAGCCTCAGCTTTTATCCTTTCCATTTGCTCTACTGCCTAAGAGGAGAAAACGAGATGGAAAACGTTAGAGCATCACAAAATAACATGGGAACCTTAGCTCAGTTCATTAATGTAAATATTTCTATAAGAACATAACAGTACCATAACTGCACATTAAGTTACAGTTTGACATGCCTTTATATCCCCTGAGCCGTGATACAAATAGCTGACTCTTGGTCTTGTTTGCTTTAACCTGCCCACTGCATCTCAAACTTGGCAGCAGTGAGTGGTGCTGCACGTCGTGCACACAATCTACACAATAATAATGTCTGGGTGCGGTTCAACAGTGCTGCTACGAGGAAGTAAGTGTTTCTGATGCCTACAAATCATGCATATCATCAATTAGTCATGGGTTTCTGTGTGGATATTACTCCATCTGCTGCACCTGTCAAGCGACTGCAGACTATTAAGGGAAGAAATCCTGATTCCTGAAAGTATTTCACCTGCAAATAATTAGTTTTTTTAGTTCACCTGCTGTAACCCGAACTTCTGAGCATTCAGTTCTTCCTGTTTCCTCTCCAGCTCCTCCCTCTGTTTCTGCAGCTCTACCGACTTCTTGTTGATGTCATTCTCCTCGTTGACCAGATGCTGCTCGTACTGTCTCAGCTCGTCCTCGGAGTAAAGGGGGTTTTGTTCTAAAGTCTGTGGAGGGCAGGGAATTATAGGATGTAATGAATTTAATTAATAATAGGGTGAATTTCTCATGATAGCATCACCAAATTGTGTCACACGGTGGATTTCTGTCTTAAATTAGGCGAAATGCTACCATGCATTTGTACGACAGAGAAAGTAGCTCTCCAACTGATGGTTCAGTGAATTTAACATTAATAAAATACACTAACATGACAGCAAGGTCAAGCTAATTTTGACTCCGTAAACATCATCTTCTCAAGAGAAACCTCACATTTCTGTCTGCAACTATCAGAATCTTTTATTAAATCTAGCTCTTACCTCCCACTCATCTTTTTCCAGGAACTCCTCCTTCTTAGTGGCAGCCATGAACTCCTCCAGTGACACGAGTCTGTCTTTATTGGTGTCCACCTGAACATCAACACATGAAGCTGCTTTAATCAACATAAAAATGGTCAATAAAAATGGTCTTCAAGATTTATTGTAGGAAGAGGGAAGCCTCAACCTTTCAGCTCTCTGCTTGACATCAATGCATTTTTATTGGATTTAATGACGTCGGTGCCGTCTCGTCTTTGTCTCGTCTTTGTCTCGTCTTTGTCATGGAAAAAAGGGTCGTTGACGAACATATTTCGTCATAGTTTTTGTTAACGAAGTTTACACTGCTGTAACTGTTACTGTTACAGCACATAATTTTTTCCCCATCTCACACCACTAATAATGTCTGCACAAGTTTGTGTACAATTTACCACTTAAATGTCCACTTCTCCATCAATGACAATTCAAGTGATGTCTAACACAGTTCTGATTTTGACACTGTTGGATGGATAATGTATTTTTGCAGTGTAATTTAGTGTTTAAAAAACAGACAGATTCATCAAATAGGGTTGCTATAACGGAAGATTTCTAACTAAAACATAATATTTCGACTACAAATGCTGCACTTTTGACAAAACGTGGCGGGGCGATGCACTTGGAACAATGTTCTGTTGCTAAATAGTCAAACTTCCAATATAAAAAAGTCTGAATCTTGTTACTGACTACATTCAAAGGATGCCTGTATCATTTGTGGGGCCTGATCATTACTGTATCAATGACACACATGGGAAAGGCTCCACATCTGTTATTGTGGTGACTCACCTCATTCATAACGTGCTCTCTCATTCGCAGCCTCTCTTCCTCCATCTCAACCATGTCGTCTTCTTCATTTTCAGGGTTGTACACCTTCTCCAGCTTGAAGACACATACAGATGCAAATTTAACCTCAAAGGCGTCTTCATTTATGTATTACATGATCCTAAAACGTGCAGAAATACATTAACATAAATACCTCTTTGGTGAAGAGAGCTTCAAGCTCGCTCTCATCGAAGAAGCCGTCTCCATTGCTGTCTGCGACACAAAACAAATGCCAGGAATGAACACATCATTTCATCCATAGATGGTTTTGTCGCAGGCATATCAGATTAATATTATGTCAACAGCGTGTTAGGATACATGGTGCTCATTGGATCAAACAAGGGCTGTTAAAATGAACGGGATAGTATCGTGTTAACGCAAATTGGTTTTAATGCCTCTAATTTATTTAACGCAACTTGCGATTTTTAGGTTGTAGCGGGCTCAGTTTTAAAGCTAGAGTGAAGATACTGGCATCATATGAAACTAGAAAACCTAAATCCATAAAATTTTGGCAAGGAAAAACTGGCATGGCCATTTTCATTTTGACCTCTGACTTCCAGATATGTGAATGAAAATGGGTTCTGTGGGTACCCACGAGTCTCCCCTTTACAGACATGCCCACTTTATGATAATCACATGCAGTTTGGGGCAAATCTGTGACTTTTGTCACTAGATTGTAGAATCACATGTTAGATTCAGAACTGGCTGTATATTTAAGAGATGAGAGTGGAAACCTCTGATAGCCGTTAGTCAGTCGTTCTTGGTTACCGTGCATTTTGAAGAAAGTCTTGGGATCAAAGTTGTCCGGGTCCAAACCGTCTGACTCCTGCCACACCTCCTTCAGCTGGTCTTCACTGCCCTGCACACAAACACACACCATAGCAGCATCAGTTCATCTTCAAGCACATCACCTCAGTTTCCTTCAGGGTTTCTACTTGACCATTTAAATAAAACCTGCTCAACTGCCTCCCTTATTTGTGTAATATGTTTCTCAAACAATGGGAGTATCAGCTAATAACTGACTGAGATTAGTGAATGCAATAAGGGAGAATTCTTCTTACTCCTATTTTATGAAATGAGTTGTAATCCCTATCTGTATTAATGAACTTCATCACAGCAGGAGTCTTACAGGGTGGTTAACTTTTGGATGGTTAGCGTGTTTCTTCCTCAACTCCTCGTAGTGCTGCTCCTCCGCCTTGCGCTCCGCCTCATTCATGGACTTCAGACGTTCCCTCCTTTCGTGCTCCTTTGTAATCTCGTATTTCTTGAACTCATCGTGGCGTTCCTTGTCAAAGTTCTCCAGGTCTTTGGTCGCCTACAAATGAAAACAAAAAAGGTGAGAAGGGGAAAATTCACACCTGGATTGTACAGCGTACAACGTATAATGGTGCACTCGCTTTTCTGGAATTGATTCGAACACATGTGGTGCAATCAGAGTTGTCCTGGGTATGATAAAGCAACCTGCTGGGTGCTGATCTTGTACAAATACACCTCTGTTCTGCCCTTCAAAGCCACTCAGGAGCAGTTATACCCTCGGTACTAAAGCTGAGAGTCCTTTATGTCTTGGATAGTCTATACCTTTTGATCCTTGGGAATCTGAAACTATTGTTTTGGACTGATTTTTGTGACAAGAACTTGCAGGAAATTCTTTATTCGACAGCCCTGCCAGTACTCGCCTGCTAATCAGTATATGGAAACGTTAAGGCCGCTGATAGTTATGTGACAAATAAAAGTCTTACAAACAAAGCGAAGCCTCATAAATCAGTATTGTTTGCATTTCACCAAGCAGTCCCAAGACATGAATAGCAAATAAATGACACTGCACACCAGTGTTGTAGGTCACAAGAACGGTCTTGGTTTCAAGATCACTTTTTGATAGTCTCCGTCTCGCTTCGGAATCAACCACATTTTTTTCTGTCTTGTCACGGCCTGAGACAAAGAGGACTCAGGATTTTATTTCAAGATTGGTCAAGACCACAACAGCGGGGATATCAATAAACTGTTTTATATAGATATGGCAATATAAGAGGTAAATGAAGAGGAGTTTTCATTTGTTTTCTGTGGGTGTTTTTATGTGAGTGCGTATATGGTTTGCATGTTCCACATTTCATCATGTGACATGCAGTGTGGGACTCGCACTGGTCTGGTCTTGACTCGTTCTCGCCCTGCCTTTGTCTTGATCTCAACCCCTCAAAGTCCTGTGTCTTGTCTCAGTCTCGATACACTCTGGTCTTGGTTATGACTTGGTCTCGGTTTAGATGGTCTTGACTACAGCACTGCTACACACAACTTCCGACTGCCGACTTCCCCTTTGTTTTTTTTTGTTCACAAGAAACATGTTTCTCTTTCAATCTCTCTCCATCAAAAGGACATAAAGCAGTGAATGTTTCCAAGTTATTACATCTAAAATCTAAAAATACCAGATTGGTTAATAGAGCCGACGTGACAAACACGGCTCACTGTTTGACACCTGTAATTCTCTACAGGTTCATCCATCCTAATTATAGTAATAATATGAGGCAAGGTGTTCTTTACTGTGATTATAGGTACAGTATAACTGTGATGTAGTTACATATAAGCAGCAGTACTACAGTACCCACAAACAGTGTAGAGGAGCATGGTCAGCATACGCTTATAAAAAGTCCATTTAAGGGTATAAGACAACAAATAGGAAGTGTGAGGTCTGTGGGAGGCTGCACTACAACTTTCAGCTATTTGTGCTACAGTCATTACGCCCCGAGGCAACAACAGTTATTCCTCTGAAGTTAGTCATTTCTTTATTTCTGCTGTGTTTGATGTAGGGTTTCCCCTTCTCATTTGGGTATGCTATGTCATGTTATTAATGGAGTAATGAGGAGACCCAACCAAAGCAATCTTCACAAAAAATTCAAAGCTACCACAGTAAAGATCTATTTACTGAACAATGTTCATGTGTTTGTTTGTTTTTTAATCACTGCCCGTACCGATTGGATGAGGCGGTCCAGGTCCTCCACCTCGAAAGTGTTGGGGTTCATGTGGTTGAGGTGGTCAAACTGTTTCAGCAGGGCCTGGTGGTCCACTGTCCGGCCTGCAAGGAAGCCGGGAATGATAAAAAAAAAGTTTTATTCCACTGTAAAGCAGTTAGATCAAGTGTTTTGCAGTTGTAGGAACTTAAAATGTGAACCGTTTACTTATTTTAGACCGCATTCACTAGAAACTGAGATTGTGTCATTCAGTGAACTAACTCATTGGTTACTCTTTCCCATGTGTTTACCCGACACATTTTATGCTTCAGTAGTTCTTCAGCATATAAATGACACACAGCTAGGCGAGCACCGGCTTTGTTTGCACTGGAAAAGAGTCAAGTGACACCACATCTAAAATGATTCTACACATCCTGTCCAAGTTGCACCATCTTGCATGATGTTTTTAAAAGTTATGTGACTTCAACCTGTACTTCTGGTCTTTAACTACATTTAATCTAATTTGACAGATTTCTCATTCAGCAGCTCACACGAACAGGAGGTAGATGCTGTTTGACATCTGGTTCCTGTGTTTAAGAGCCACATCCTATATTCGATGACCAAACTGTGTATTACAAAACGCCTTGTGCAACTTCAAGAAGCACAAGTTTGTAAGTGACACATCAGCGAGACATGCGGGACACTTACCGTTCCCCCCCTGGACGTCATGTTTGACCTTGATGAGCATCCGCAGCCTGTTCATCTCCTCCCTCTTCACCTCGTCCAGCTTAGTCCGAAAATTGTGGTGGACAAAGTCCAGCTCTTTGGAAAGTTTGCCTTGCTGCAAGCAGAAAGTCAACACGCCACGGTTCAATACAAAGTGTTCATGCCAACAAAGAGCTTGCAAAATAACGGCATGTTTAGTGAGTGTGCAGATGTACCTTGATGTCATCCATGTTGGCATTTTTGAGCTTTTCTTTAAAGTGGGGGTCTTTCTCGAGGTACTCAATGACTTCCCTGAGGTAGCGGTCGTAGTGCAGTCCAGTCTCCTGAAGTAGAAACCAAAGCACACATGTCAGTGTTTGTTGATAGAGGACTAAAATCTACATTTATCTTGTTAACGTCTAACTTGACTTAGGGCCATTATGGGGAATTTTTGTCTCACGTATCTCTTGCTAATAAACTGTTTCACTTGTTTGTTTTGAGCAAATACTCTAGAATGCACTGAATTTCCAGGCAACCTTTTACCCACAAGCAAGTGTACTCTCCATGTGAAACACCCCTTGCCGAGACACTGTAAACCTAAATGACTCCCCCCTCGGGATGGCTGAGAGGTATTTGGTGTATTCAGCTGTAAGACCCAGATTTAAACATGATATTGCTGTATTTGACACTGACTCACAGCACTCTGTGGTGGCTCCAGCTCCTCCTCCTGAGGCTTTTCTTTGGTCTTGTCCACACTGATAGGCACCGACTGGATACACAGCCACAAACTCAGCAGAACCAGCCCACATTGGGCCATAGCTTTACTCCTCACCATCTGGTTAGACACATAAATGAGAACAAACAGGAGTTATTTGGGTAAATCATCATTTTGTGATGCACATTAATATGCTACATCTCTTACCGCGGCCAAACTGAACCAATGGTCCCCTGACGTCCCAGACACTTGTACTAAATGTTTAGAAGGAAGGGGTTCTCTGTTTCACCGTGTATGGGACTGTCCGAAGTTAAAAAAAAATACTGGGAAACAATTGTTCAGAATATCTGAGATTGTTGGAGTGAAGGTGCCTCACCAAGCAAAGATATGTATACTAGGTATATATCCAGATAACTTTATCGAACTGCTCGAAACAGTTAATTCTAATTGACTTTGGACTCCTGCAGGCCAGGAGAATGATAGCTTTGTCTTGGAGAAAAATGGATTAACCTTCGATACATGTATGGGTGAGGGAGATGGCATCTTGTGTTGTACTGGAGAGACTTACATACATAACCCGAGGAAAAGCAGCAGCATTTGAAAATGTGTGGAAACCTTTGTTGGAGTTTCTTGGACGTCAAGGAGGCAAAGTCAAATTGAAACTGCTGTGTGTTGCTGAGTGCTGTTGTTGAAATAAAAAAAAAATGTAAATGCTACATCTCTCTAGGAGTTTGTTTTAATTGCACCACCAGTACAGTGTGGGCAGGTGCTTTATGATAACAAAAAGACAACACCCTCAGTTTCTGAAGCATTGCCAAAAGGCTACAAAGCACAACTTGACCTGCAGACTACATGGGATGAGGTTATACAAATGTGTCTTAATCTCAAAAGCAACACGTGTTTAGTGGATAAAGGCACAAAGAACTCACTTTAAAACAATCCCTCTACCATAAGCCTTATAACTCGAGAGAGTGTTGTGAACCTGCAGCTCAGGTTGTTTGGTTGTGATGGTAGCTAGTTAATTCATTACCCATTCGCTGCAGAAAAAGCTACAAAACAAGCCTTATTATGGAGTAAATTGCAATAATAAATCACATGTCATGTAAAGTAACATTTCTTTTTGTTCTTCTTTGAGGTATTTATTTATTTTGTCTTATCTTTTATTTTATTTGTTTTCTTTGTTAAGTATGTGAAATACATGAAGTGTCATGTCTCTCTTTCCTTGAAATTCTGACTGAACATTTCATTGTATAATTTAGTTATTAATATTGTTAGTCTCTCTGTATGTGTATATATGTATATATGTCTATATGTAAAATTCAATAAAAAATATTGTTTAAAAAAAAAAGTTAAATATTTCCATCTTAGTTAGCACTGCACCTGTGCTGTTGTGCACAAATACATAACTCATTATGTGTAATCCAGTTATAAAACATGCATAATAATGTTTTTCTTAAAAAAAAAAAATGCTACATCTCTCTTGGAGTTTTTTTTAATTGTACAAACAGTACAGTTTGTGCAGGTGCTTTATGATAACAAAAAGACAACACCCTCAGTTTCTCAAGCATTGCCAAAAGGTTACAAAGCACAACTTCCCCTGCAGACTACATGGGATGAGGTTATGCAAATGTGTCTTAATCTCAAAAGCAACACGTGTTTAGTGGATAAAGACACAAAGAGGCTCACTTTAAAACAATTCCTTTACCACAACCTTATAACTTGAGAGCCTGCAGCTCAGGTTGTTTGGAGAAGACGGTAGCTAGTTAATTCATTGCCCATTAGCTGCAGAAAAAGCTACAAAACAAGCCTCATTATGTGGTAAATTGCAACAATAAATCACATTGCACGTAAAGTAACATTTACATGTAAACTGACACTTACTTTGAGCTCCTCTTCTTTTGATTTAAGCGTTTAGTTTCCCCTCAAAGTGCCTCTGGAGCTTGTTTACAGCTGTCATCCACCACCAATACAAGCCTCCTATGGGCACAACCTACAAGAGAAAAAGAAGGTTGTGATCACCATAGCAACGCCCCGCCCCCAACTCTCCTGATTGGTCAGAATAAAATGTGCTTTTTGTATAAACCAGTCGCGTTGAGAGCTGATTGGACGCTCGACCTGTCTGTCAAAGTGTCTCAAACTGTCAAACCGTGGCTTAAGGTGCGTTGAGCCAAACTGTACGTGGCGTTCATGAACCCAGACGAGGGCGGAGTTAGTGATTGATGCAAGAAAAACATTATTAAGCATGTTTTGTAACTGGATTACACATAATGAGTTATGTATTTGTGCACAACAGCACAGGTGCAGTGATAACTAAGATGGAAATATTTAACTTTTTTTTTTTTAAACAATATTTGTATTGAATTTTACATATAGACATATATACCTATATACACATACAGACAGACTAACAATATTAATCATTAAATTATACAATGAAATGTTTAGTCAGAATTTCAAAGAAAGAGATACATGACATTTCATGTATTTCACATATTTAACAAAGAAAACAAATAAAATAAAAGATAAGACTAAATAAATAAATACCTCAAAGAAGAAGAACAAAAAAAACTTTGGACAGTCCCATACACAGTGAAACAGAGTACCCCTTCCTTCTAAACATTTAGTACAAACATATTTAACATTTTAACGGAATTGATGTGATTCCTCTTCGCGTTTTGGGCCAAAATTGGTAAATGCACCTGATTTATTAATGCTGCGAAATATGAGAAACAGTTTTTTATGTTGTCCGAAAGCCCATATAAAAATCTATATTTAAAAATGCACATTTTGTGTGTTATTTAGTATTGATTGTTGCATCATTCTGGTACCTTTTTCTTTTTTTTTTCCAATATTATATTTATTCTTTTTTTGTTCATTTTGAAACAACAGAACAAACATTCACAACCGTCCCCAATAATAACATTCTCGGCACAAAGAAACTTAACAAACCTAATATTAATATAAAACAAGCCAGTATAGATACAGGAAAAACATATTATATACAAAAAATAAATAAATAAGTAAAAAGTGAAAAAAAAATACAAATACATATATATATATATATATAGTTGTGATGATTGACAAGGATGTCAATGAACAGCAAACTTGCCTGGAGGACCCGAAACGATGCCACTCGTCATCACACCTTCTACTACCTAACTGTCATTATGGTTGTTAGCACTGAAGCTAAAGCTTATACTCACTTAATACTTACTCAGTGATACATAAAAAAACTGTACAATAATGCAACAAAAAGAAAAACTAAGCAGTAAAATTATATGGAAGTTTTTTTTAAAACTACACAAGCATTCATTTATTTAATAAATGTACACTAATTTTACCATTATATATATATATATATATATATATATATGAGTATAATAAGTATATAAGTATAATATATATAAGTATAAGTATATTTTGATGCTAACACTTTTACTTAAATAAGATTTTGAATGCTGTACTTTTACTTGTAACAGAGTATTTCTACACTGTGGCATTGCTACTTTTACTTAAATTAAATATCTGAGTACTTCTTCTTTCAGTGGTGGTGTTGTAATGTTGTAATGCTGCATAAAACATGCTGAACTCATCCTGAACTCTTCTGCACATCCCTGCAGAACTAAACATTAACAGGTTTATTTATTTATTTATATCAACACTGACCACTTTCCGCCACAAGGTGTCGCTGCATCACCACTTAATGCGCCGTAAAGCAGCAACGCTATCCAACACCAACTCCATCCAACCACCTCAACAGGAACTGACGTCTCTCCGCTGCAAGTGGATGGAAAAAAAATGCAGCTGCAGGAAAAAATGGCTCCAAACAGCGCACCGCTAAAAGGTGAGAAACTGACCCTGTTAACAGTAAATGTTATGATGTTAAAGTTTATGTTGTAGTTGTTTTAAATCAGTGTTTGTGACTCTCTGTAGAGTATCAGACTGTTTACCGTCTGACTAAAACCTGCATTTCTTCCTTGTTGTGTTCAGAACCAGAGCTGTTAGTTGTCTTTGGTACTTTTAAATTAATAAATCAGTGTTCCTCAAAGTACGGAGGAAGTTAATGTTGTTTTGCTGAATCCAGTTGAGCTTTATGTTCCTTAAGAACCACATATTTGTGTTTTTCCGCTTTGTTTCTTATTGTTAGGTTTAGCGGCTAACTTAGCATCCAACTAAGTTAAAGTTCCTATCAGAAGTATGAAGAAGTGGCAGTTTTGAGCTTGATTACTCTGTTGTTATCTGTTGAAAGTCACTGATATCTCATATTAACAATCAGCTAGGTGCTATTTTAAGATGTGTAATGTTACAATGTGAGGAAAAACGACTTATTGACAATTAACAACGCATCATTTGGTGTCAGGTGAGCATCAGCCGACAGGTTAACTAACTAACTAGCTGTAGAGTTGTATACAGATACAGTTAGTAAAGACTCCACCAACAGGCTGTGTTACAACATATAGCTGTCTCTGTGGGTTGGATCTCTGTTGAATGTCTTCCAAGATGGCATTATACAATACCCCAGTGCTAACCAGCAACACTTGGGATCAGATCAAACAGTGTTTTTTTTTTTCCCCCTAAGTCAAATTAATATGCAGGGATGAGCATTATAGCAATAATCTGTCTGCAAATCTGTCATCTCATCAATATACATATTGTATTTTTACATTTTATATTGTATTATCTTTTATATTTTTTATATCAGATCAAACAGTGTTTTTTTTTCCCTAAGTCAAATTAATATGTATAGTGTATGTATAGCTGATAAAGATAAAAGATAAAATATGTCTGAATTTGGGGTAAATATTTTTAAAATTATGCTAAAATATGTAGAATTTATACATTTGATGGAATAATAATGCTGCCATAAAAATATGGCATCTATGGTTTGAATATATTCAAATTAGGGCTGTCAATTGATTAAGATATTTAATCATAATTAATTGCAGATTAATTGCACATTTTTTATCTCTAAGTATTTCAACATGGAAGTAGGAAAATATCCTGCTTTATGCAAATGTATGTTTATATTTATTATCAGCAATCAATTAACAACACAAAACAATGACAAGTATTGTCCAAAAACCCTCAAAGGTACTGCATTTAGCATAAAAATATCCCCAAATCATAATAAAATGGCATTATACAATACCCCAGTGCTAACCATCAACACTTGGGATCAGATCAAAAAGTGTTTTTTCCCCTAAGTCAAATTAATATGCAGGGATGAGCGTTATAAAGTCTGAATAACTAGCTAACAAGTCCTCCTTTAGGTGAGAACTAACTAAAGAGGAAACCCACTCTGCTGTGAACACAACAGCAATTCACACTATATAGGAACTGCTTGTGTGTAAGTTAGTGATTGCATGTTTGCATGTTACTTTGCTTATGACAATCACCAAATGTGCAATTCTGTGTTCAATTAAAGGTCCCATATCGTGCTCATTTTCAGGTTCTTACTTGTATTTTGTGTTTCTAATAGAACATGTTTACATGCTGTAATGTTAAAAAAACCCTTTATTTTCCTCATACTGTCTGCCTGAATATACCTGTATTCACCCTCTGTCTGAAACACTCCGTTTTAGTGCATTTCAACGGAATTGCAATGGAATTGTGTTGCTAGGCAACAGCTTGGGTCCATGTTTACTTCCTTTCAGCTGGTGTTATTTACAAACACTGCAATAGGAAATAAACTGGGACTTATTCATAATATTTACGTTTAAAACCGTGTAATGGTCTAAATATTGTAGATTTTTGACATCACAAATGGACAAAAATCCAAACGGCTTGTTTCAAACGCACAATTTCTGAATACGGGCTGTGTGTATTTCTCCGTATATTGAGCATTTTGATAGTTTAACAGTATTTATACAGCACTTAAACCTGCTTTATAATATAAAAGACATGAAAATCTCACTTTTTACAATATGGGACCTTATGAAAACAATGTTTAAGTCAAGTCTGATGTTGTCTTACACATGAAAGAATGATCCCAGTCACTTCCACACAGTGAGGCTTACAGCTTATTAATCAAACACTGATAGTGGATCGGTACTCGGTATCGGCCGATACCCAAAACCCAGGTATTGCTATAGGGACTAAGCCAGCACAGAAAAAATAGTGATTTAGCAGATTTAATGTATTGCTAACTTTCCCATTCCATCAACCACAGAACGTCTTGGTTACTTATTTTCCTTTTTTAAAGATGTTGTCCTGTACTTTGATCGGCTGTATAGTGTATTGCTAACATCGGCACTTTTGCACAGCTCTTAGAAGGAAAAACTCTTACTCAGTCCCATTAGGTCGAGATCATAGACTGTATATAAAGAGTCTATGGTCAACATAGGTTCACAATTTTTTAAGTCTGTCTTAAAACAATAGTCAGGTTCCCATATGAAGTCTGAAACAGGTTTTGCTTTCTGCAATAATTCCTCCTGCCATTAAGACATTCCCTGCTTATGTGCTTTTAATGGAAGAGAGAGGGGTCAAATCTACAGTCCTCGTTCTGCGCAAAAATGTATTCCACAGTTTATCTGAAGCAGTCTGAGTAAGTCAGACAAGTGGATATCTTCCAAAGTTATAGTCTTTTTAGGCATTCTTTTCTTGAAAGTAATGGTTTTTAAATAATATAAAATATAAAAAATATGCTCAAATCATAACATGGCAAACTGCAGCCCAACAGGCAACAACATCTGTCAGTGTGTCAGTGTGCTGACTTGACTATGACTTGCCCCAAACTGCATGTGATTATCATAAAGTGGGCATGTCTGTAAAGGGGAGACTCGTGGGTACCCAGGGAACCCATTTACATTCACATATCTTGAGGTCAGAGGTCAAGGGACCCCTTTGAAAATGGCCATGACGGTTTTTCCTTGCCAGAATTTAGCACAAGTTCAGAACATTATTTATCCTCCTTCACAAGCTAGTATGACATGATTGGTACCGATGGATTCCTTAGGTTTTTCAGTTTCATATGATACCAGTATCTTCACTCTATCTTTAAAACTGAGCCTGCTATAACCTAAGAATTGCAAGTTGTGTTAATGCGTTTAAGAAATTAGTGGGGTTAAAACAAATTTGCATTAACTTTGACAGCCCCAATTTAAACATAATTTAGCTTAATTGAAAATCTGGAACAAGCTGATATAGAATATATGTGAACCTTAAATCTGCCTAAAGGGATCATTAAAGTAAACTGTATGTTAAGGGGGTTAAAAAAAACATGATTTTGGCTTTGTCAAACCATCAAGGAGATGATCTGGGAAGTCTCCAGACTCTCCAGTAATATGTGTTAGTGTGACCTCTGCATCCTTTTCACTCAGTGAATTATTTTCACTGGAGGCTCGTGGCTCGGGGAGCTGTTGTTTTCTGAATATTTGAATGTCATGTTGCATTAAGCTCTTACAGGACCTGGGCTCTGCCATCCTTTGCCATGGTGCTGTGCAAAACAGTATTTGTCTTGGCTGCAGTTGACTCCACAAGTGGGGCTTTCCTCCTTTCTATGTCTGCTGTTGCCATATATGGACTTTAAGCATATGGCTATCTTGATTCAGGATCGTCTGTGTTTAGACGTGGTTTTAGTTATCTTAGTGTAGATTGAGCCCCGTTGAATCTCCTTTTGTTATACAGCATATAGTGTCCTTTTCTTAGCCTTTCTTGAATTGGAACTACTGTATATTGGATTATCTGCCCAATTATCTACAGTGCAAAATAGTTCAAAAGAAAAACTAAATGTTTATGAACTTTAATCACATTATGTGGTTTCTCAGATGACCCAGTGTATACAGAATCAGGAAGTAGCTGCTGTTTAGTGTCTGGCTCAGTGTTGGCAGTTCAGGGGGCTCTGACCTTTTGGTTACGGAACAGTGACTTTAACTACGAATGCTTCAATCCGCATTAGCATGCATTCTAACTGTGTGCAAAATCAATAATATACGGTTGAACTACTTTGGTCAGCGAGCATGTGACATTTCTGCACAACATTAAGCCATCAGTGACAGCAGGTGCTAAAACACGACGACCTTTTATGCATTTAGTGTCCCAAAGCTGTGTTCTTGGCAAAGTTGGCACCGTGCTCTCCTCGTCCAATGCTTAATGAATGCGGCCACATTGTCACCGCCCGCTGGTGTTAGCACAGCTGATAAGACAATCTTGGGCCATGGTGCTAACATAATGCTAACAGAGGGAGAGAAAGCCAGAGGAGGAGAGAGAGAGACCCGTTGGGCTGCTTAGCATGCCAAATTCCTCAGCTGCACAATAGTGCTAGGCTAGCCTGAGCCCCAGCACAGCCAGCCCTCTCCACCACAATGGGAGGGGAAGCTCAGGAGAGGCCGGTGACGCCTGGGGAGGGAAGGAACTCACTCAACCCTGGGGCTGTGATCGGTCAATGAATGGTCGCTTTGAGAAGGCGCTGTGTCATTTTAGGACCACAAGACACTCTTTGCAGCAATGTTTTTCTCATCTTACAGACGTGGGGTACTCTTGGCTCTTTCCGGTTGGAGGCAAACCATAAATAGTTAGGATTATCAAGAATGGAGGATGCTGTTGTTTGGTGTCAACATGTTTTTGAGTTGGAAAAAACAGTTTGACGATGCAAATGAATTGTTAGTTGCTGGCCTTCACAGAAGCACACATATGTGTGTGTTAACTGCATGCCAATAAGTGGCGTGAGTCATATGTCACCTCCTAGTTATTAATCTCTTTGCACCATTGTTTGATTAAGTCTTTTTTTTTGGTATGTGGTCAGCCCGGCTGCTTGGTTAAACAGTTGCACTGTGTGCACCTTGCAATGTCAAGGTGAACAACATACAGTAGAGGCATACTGATAGAGGAGAGCTTGTTGTGAGTGAGATGATCAATTTAGCCTACATGTCATGACATGAACGTGCTGGTAATAAAGCTCGTGCTGGTTATGTGACCCAATTGGTGCCCTTGACTCTAAAACAAGCGCAAGTAATTATTGGCTGTGCATATGTGTCAAATGGCAGCAAATCAATAAGCAGTCGAAGCCTGGTTACAGCAACAAGGCGAAGGGGAAACCTTAGATAAAGAACTGCCAATCAACAAATGAAGCTGACATGCATATCACACAATAAACAATATGTGATATAGATTCTGTCTTCATTCAGTTAATAAAAATGTTTGTGTTATTATTAGGGTTATTGGGGACTAATTTCTTTAACACAACTTGTGATTATTAGGTTATAGCCGGCTAAGTTTTAAAGCTAGAGTGAAGATACTGGTATCATATGAAACTAGAAAAACCTCCATTGGTACCAACCCTGTCATACTAGCGTGTCACGAGGGAGGCTAAATAACGCTCCAAACTTACGCTAAATTTTGGCGAGAAAAAAGTGGCACAACCATTTTCAAAGGGGTCCCTTGATCTCTGACCTCAAGATATGTGAATGAAAATGGGTTCTATGGGTACCCACGAGTCTCCCCTTTACATACATGCCCACTTTATGATAATCACATGCAGTTTGGGGCAAGTCATAGTCAAGTCAGCACACTGATACACTGACAGCTGTTGTTGCCTGTTGGGCTGCAGTTTGCCATGTTATGATTTGAGCATATTTTTTATGCTAAATGCAGTACCTGTGAGGGTTTCTGGACAATATTTGTCATTGTTTTGTGTTGTTAATTGATATCAAATAACAAATATATCCATACATTTCCATAAAGAAAGCATATTTGCCCACTCCCATGCTGATGAGTGTTAAATACTTGACAAATCTCCCTTTAAGGTACATTTTGAACAGACAAAACATGTGCAATTAATCACAATTAACTATGGACAATCATGTGATTAATCGTGATTCAATATTTGAATCGATTGACAGCCCTGGTTATTATAATTATTATAACATTTCTGGTCTGATTTGCTATTATAATCTCTATTTTTTTCGAAATGATATACAGACTGTTTTGAATCCATTTGACCACCTCTTGATGTCATTAATCCAAATGTTTTTTTCCCTCTTTTTTGTTAGGTGTTTAAAGATTTGCTACGCAACCCTTTGAGCCACACTGACTTAAAAGCCGTCACGCTCATGGCACCTTCCAGTTGACAGAATGGCCCAGATATCAAGTGGTAATGGGTTCAAGGTGGATGTCCCCCAGGCAAAGGGGGTTGTGGGTAAAGAGGAAGCCCTTCGCATGGAAGAAGAGGCTTTAGCAAAATTGCAAAGGGATAAGAGACACACTCTTCCAGCTTCAACATCCTCATCTCCCTCTGCAGCATCCACCTCAAAACCAAAACCATCTAAATCTACCACTACTGCTCCTCGACCTTTACCCTGTACTAATAGACCCGAAAAGGACCTCATTGTCTTCCCAGAGACCAAGAAGCAGGCAGAGCCGGACACGTTCAGGGATATTGATGTGGACAAGCTGACCAATAAGGAACTTGAAAAGCTCCTACTGGATGAAAACTTTGGGGTTAACAGCAAAGTGTCGCGCCCCTCGTCACTACTGGGGTTTAACCTCAGTGCCTCCTACCCCGGAGGCCATTCCTGTAGCTCTCCTTTCCAGAGCGGCCAGTGGACACCTGTTCTCTCCACCCCATCTAACTCCAGTGGGTCCACTCCCACCCATCAGCCAGCCCCGATGTTCCCCTCTGCTCCATTCCCCAAACCAGGCACATTTCAGAATGGCTTCACTCCAACCATGTCGCCCTTCATGACCCTGACGGCACAGCAGCCGTCCTTCATGGCCTTCACTCCCATCCAGCCTGCTGCTGCTGCCATGGTCTTCCCACAGCCAACAGTAGACCCAGGGATGGCCAAACTGTTCGACAAGATTGCCAGCACCTCAGAATACTTGAAGAATGGCAAATCGGCCAGCACTGACCTAGATTCCTCTCAAGCGGGCACAGCTTCTCTGGCACCCAACCCGCCGCCTCAGCAGCCAGCAGTGGTGGAATCTTCTAGCATCAGCCGCTTCGACTGGCTGGATCTGGACCCGCTTACAAAGCGTAAAGCTGAGAATGAGGAAGCGCCCCTGGCATCAGGAGGCACTGCGCAGACAGTACCAGGAGTCGCAGGGGATCCTTGGGATGCAGTGCTTGAGACTGAAGGGAGCAACAGCAGCAGCAGCCCCCCGCAGGAGGTGAAAGCATCACTGTCAGTTCGCACACAGCTCAGGAGAGCATCAACAGGAGCGGCCGTCACTAGGAGCCACTCGCTCAACATCCCAGGGACCTCCTCCCAGCACAAACCAAACAATCAGGTAGGATCGCAGTAAAAAGGAAATGTGTGAAAAATAAAAATCTTTTCTTAACTTTTAGATTTCACAATACACTTTTTGGCACATCATAACAGGAAAATGATTAAGGCCCGGAAAACCTATTTCCTCAATCTGCTTCTTACTATGTGCACTGAACACACAATTTTCTGCCAAAGCTTTTGTAATTTTACATTAGAAATGTCTGTCTGTACTCTTGTAACTGGTTTGAAGTGGGCAGTTGGTCAGTTGGAAGAAGGCGAAGTCACATACTTCTGTGCACCACATCAAGATTTAGCAACATTTTAATCAAAATGTAATGAGAGTTTGCTGACGTTGCCAGACGACTGTAAATCAAATCTGATCAAACCACCCCCACACAGTTCTGTGAAGCGTAGCACCCACCCTTCAGTCGCCCCCCCAGGTCAACACTGTTAGCTCTGTCAGCAGTGTTGCCGTAGTTTTCACTGTTAGCTGTTAGCTTTTCTGTTTCACACCTAGTGGCTGCACTGTTCATTTAAAGTCTTTTTGATGCCAGCCACTGAACCAGTGGGCTAACTATCCAGACCAGAGATTTCAACATGCATTACCTGCTTGTCCAGTGCCACCCTGAAAAGTCCACTTACTAACAACAATCTATCGTTTCACACGACTGACAGCAGAATGCAGAATAAATCACAAAATAAAACAACCACTCTTACAACATGAGCGAGTGGGTAGTACAGTTTAGTCAGAACAGATGATGGTGGATCATCTCGTTCACCCAAAACACCAATCAAAGTCTTTCTCGCAACTGCATGCATACCCCTCATCCCTTCACTAGCACAAGCAAAAACATCCTCTTTACTTCTGCTCCCTGTAATTAAGTATTTGGCTGCGGTTAGCTACCCACTGTTTCACCCCACCATCTCCTCTCAACCACATTTTGTGATTAATTTTGCCACGCAAGCTGTGAGTGATCTAATTTCTTGTGATGAATATTTAGAGTGTTCATTTGGGACAGCGCTGTGGGCAAGTGGCATGGGATATTGTTGCCTTTAAATCATTTTTCCCCCCTAAAACCAAACAACCATCTGTCATTTGGCTGGCAGGTCTGAGCTGAGACTAGATGAGCATCTGAGTCAGCAGCACAACCATACTGAGGCCTACCAGCTAAACATGAATTTATCTCCATGTGTCTTCCTCTTTATTCAGTATTTGAGAGTCAAATTAACCAAAAGATGTAAATCTTCTGCCTGGAAATGAATCGAATAAACAATACTACATGCTTTTCAGATACTCTGACAGAAGTGAAAAGTTTAATGTGACGAAGTCTGGCTGTCAATATGTGTTACCGCCCTCTGATGTTGGTAGAAATGTGTTTAGTCACCCTTGAGGCATACATGTCCCTCCCCATACACGTCCTGGCAGAGTGCAAGATACAAAACAATACTGGGTCATTAAGATATTGCTTTACACGGCCACCAGTGGTCAAAAACTCCACAGAGTACTTTTAGGTCTGGACAGACTTCTGTTGGACACTGTGTCCGTTTTTTTTTTCAGTTTTCAAGACGCCCACTTCCTGTTCATTGTGTGTCATGACCAAACAATCGGTCTCTGTGGTATGTTTCTCACACCAGAGTGATAATTAACCTTAAAGCACTGTACAAGGCCCTTATTTCCCAAATTCCCCCATGGTTGTGGAAAACCAGTGGCATTTGAGCACGATGTCTGGAAAGATGACGGTACAGTAGAGTCAAATTATTTAAAGAAACTTTGTGGAACGGGTCATAAACATGACCGTTCCAGTAGATCTTTGTGTGGGACTCTGCAGACCTATACTTTACCACTCATCAAAGGCAGCCGGTCCAGTCTGTACACCCAGCTGTGTCTTCCAGGGTCGAGGAATGTCTCTTCCCTTTAAAGGATGAAACTGTGTTTGTTTACCCTTGCCTATGTTATGTCTAGGTTCAAACTTATGTTTGCTGGTCAGACAACCGTGTTGTGTAACTTGAGCCTGTTTAGCTCAGCGTCCATCACATTTTGTCCTTCTACAACACTCTCACTCTTTTTATTTGTATCCATTATGTCTGCAGTCTTTGTGTATGTGAGGTTGAGATATGTGTTTGCTTGCTCCCCTTGTTCCATCTGCTTGCCTGGCAGTCGGTGGCGCCCATGTTGTTATAAACAGGAACAAGCCTGTGCAGCTCCCCTTTGCCACACAGCAGCACCAGAATGACCGAAGAAATCGCCCTCATACGTTGCTCTACCAACTCCCCTATCATTTAGACTTAGGGGAGAGAGCTGCTGTATTTTCATAATGTTTGGATACCTGTGGCATGCCGTACTTTGAGCAAATGTGATTAGATCCTGTGATAAGGGCAAATAAGACATTCATTTCTGCTTCAAAATAAATCATTTACAGTAGTTTGTGTGGTTTCTAATATGAAGCAGTAGCCTGGAACGTTCAGTTTGTAATACCAGTAGCTTGATGGAGTGCTCCAGGGATGATGTATTTTTGTAGGTCAACCAGGAAGTTAGCATCACCCTGGTTCCCTGGACAAAAAGCCAATGGGATTTATCCATTGGGTTTTGGATTATTGCAGAAAATAAACTCTGTGGCAAACACATGTTTTGTTTAGCAAGATAATCTCCACAAAGGAACACCGCTTTTATGATTTTTGAATTGTGAATGCAATCACCAGAAGTAAAAAGCTTACATTAGGCTATAATCGAACTACACCACGGCCGCATGAGCGCGAGTATACACAACGAGGCTTGACGAGTCGGCGTGATGACGTATAGTAGTCTCATCAAGCCACTTGTTAGCAAGCGCCTTTTTTAACATTAAGGCTTTATAAGCTTGTGTAAACCACAGACCTTATTTCAAGCATCTAACTAGAAAACCAATTCAAAAAACCCATTGACTTCCAGACGAGGGGACCGGAAGTGCTAAAATGCAAACTCATTGCCGGGTTTTAGGACTCATTCCTGCAGCACTCTATACAGCAACTATAGCTCCAAAAGAGAAGAATCAGAAGACGGTGAATAGGTTTACATGCACTTTAATGCAATATGACAATGTTCTGAATTTGATACGGGTCATTTAAACAACATATTCCGTTTGGACATTCTTCTGAATGAAGCATTTTCAAATTAAGACACGTAGGATATGCTGATATTATTCGGGTTTTAGGAGCATTCTTTGGACACCAGCTAGCCGACACTTTGCAGAGATGCATGCCCAAAAGAAAAGTCCACATTTCTGGTTGGAAAGAGAAACACACCTACATTTAATCATTATGAAAGACATGGATATCAACAGGTTTTGTGCAAATATTGCAACGCCGACCTTTTCAAGAAGGTAGTTGAAGGAATGAAAGAGGGAGGCTGTGTTCGCACGGTTGAACACGTCCACCTCCGGTTACGTTAATCGGAGTATGCACAGCTGCAGGCGTGTAGTGTAAGAAAATGAACATGGCAGTGAAATTAAACTTTCACTTCAGACCACAGAACAAGTATTTTAAAAAGGGTGCTTTCTGCATGGACCACACGTATTGAGCCCGTCAGTTTAACGTGATGACACAGCTTGGTTTAGGGCAGAGCTTTGTCGAGGTTTGGCCTTGCTTTCCAAGAAAGACTAAGATACTGCCGTCCCCTGTGAATAGTTTTTGTCTCGCTTCCCTTAAAAAGACCAAACCGATGTTTTGCATGGTTTCCTCTTACATATGTATTTACATTGCTGCAAAAACATTTTTCATAGCGTGCAGTTATGCTGTAGATGGTTGAGTGGTTTTCCTTCCATTTCTCTGGTTTCAATTCATTTCACTATGGAGTGAACTAGATGAGCTTGAATCTTGCTTTAGCATGTATCTGTGAATGCATCTCGTTTTATTGTTAAAGCTACTTTGTCATTGTGTGGTACTATTGTTAAAAATGTAGACTTGTGGTGCATTAACACATCATCCTGTTAAAGAATCCAGAAATATAACATTGTGAGTGAGTTCCCAAAGAGCATCACATTCATGAGATGAGCTGTGTAAGAAAATCAACCCCAGAGGACATACAAAAAGCAATCATGGATATTAGGATAATATAAATCTGACAGGTTGACAGGAAGATTAAAATTGTGCTGTTAGAAGCCAAGTCTTGTTGGACTGTCATTATACTTAATTATTTTAATAGCTGATAGTAGAGTAATTACTTTATAACATCGATTAGTGTCAGTGATGACCGTTAACACCCACCTTTGTTTTTTACAACAGATACAAATAACTGCTCTAATTGTAAGCTGTAAGCTTGGAAGCTCCCCGACAAAAGACCCAGATCAGAGGCAAATCGGTGTTTGCTCTGGAGATGCGAGACAAGATGCATCTCAGACACATCCTAGATATCTAGCAGGCTGAATATCGGGACCTGTCGGGGAGCTACAGCCAATGAGAGCGCTCAAGACACGAGTTGAGGGGAAACCTGGGGGAGAGGTCGCCTGTAACAATAGGAACTTTACTGTACATGTTGCATTTGCAACAGGGATCAAAGTTGTTGTTGCACTTAGAGGAGAAACACGCTATAAATAGTAAAGACGTGGGGGAACAATCTATTTTAGGAGCACGTGGGCCAACGACAACATCAACAAACATGACTACAAGGAAAGTTCAGAGGATTGCTTGAACAAAAAATTTGTAAAATAAGAAATCAAACACCAGAAACTTGGTAAAAAATTTTCTTACATCTCAAGTGAAAAATGCAGCAACAACTTGGTCAAAAAAACTGAAACAGGAATTAAAATTCCAGTATATAATGTTTTTGAATAGATCGGCCCCTTTGTCACCGATACCCGATCCAGCTATTTGAGTCAGTATCGGCTTGATATCGGTATCGGTGCATCCCTAGTCTGTTGGAGACCAGACATACTCATCTGGGATTGAAAGATCTTGTAGTGCGTTACCCCCTGTGGCCAGTCAGTCATGTAGTGTGAAAACCACAAGGACTTCAAAACTTCCGATTACAAGACAGCAAGTCTTGTAGTGTGAACTTGTCTTCAGAGACACTGGTGTTGAGTTACAGAACAGATCCAGACATCAGAGACCTCTTAACCCGTACTTCAAAAGCTTCATGAAATACTCCATGGCCTCGCTGTCCATTCTGAAATACTGCTTTGAGTCATATTGGGGTTGCAAGTGTAAACTGATATGTTTACATTACATCTGCACTAGCATAACTAGAAAGAAAACATTTTCATTTGAGTCTAGTTGAGGAAACAAACACTGCTTGGTTGCTGGCCGTAACCTTGATAAATGAAGAGAAATTGATTCTGGATACAATTTTGTTCTGAGTTTCATATAATGTCACATGTTAATGAGGTCAGACTTACCGACTTACCATCCATAGCCAAACTTGGCTTAGCATGTGGCCCAGCAGAAGTCTTTGAGGAGTTGTGTGCATTCAAATTAACCAATTTTCTATCTACCCAAACTTAACCTGGCATTGCCCTCGGTATGATCGTGATGTTTTTGCCCTGTTGTTTCACTCGCAATTATGTGTCCAAAGAAGTTTTTTTTCAATACCGTTATTTCCAAGATGAGTGTTTGGATGGCAGTAAGTCAGCCTGAAGTTGCCAGGCCTTGTTGTGGTTGGCAGGATTGTAGTGTAAGATGTGGTAGAGTGGGCAGAGGGGTGTAAAATGGAACAACTGAGCTTGAACTTGGAGACTTAGTCAGAACTGGGCTATCTGCTCAGTGGAGTCACATCATCTCTCTCGATGGCTCATTCTGTTTCTCTTCTTTTAGGCTATATAAACACCAATGCGTTTTAACGATCTCCGTCCAGATGAGCGTTTTAGGGCAGTTTCAAAATTAATCTCCCTCCATACTACAACGTCTGAAAAAGCATATCACATGACCATTCACGTACACTGGGCATGCGCTTGCCGGTGTAAACAGGAAGTAGCGTGGTTGGTTGTTCAGTTGCAGAAAATACTACGAAAGGAGTACAGAAATGGCGAAAAGCAAGACCAGAGATTTCTTTGCTTGGACCGACGATGAGGTGGAGCTGTTACTGAAAGTAGAGCAAAAGTGTAAGGCGTTCAGCGCGGAGGAAAACACAACAGACGTCGTTTGTTTTCTTCCTGAAAAGGTTCATGTGATAGTGGCGTGACAAATCAGGGAAGGACACATCATGACTGATAAGACCCAATCAAGAAGCGAACGTTGGTGTCTGAGTCATTGTTTTTAAAGGTCTCTGTTTCTGCCCGTCCAGACTAATAGGCAACCCTGGAGTTTTAAAACTAAAACGGGGTCAGCAGCGTTTCAAAACATTTCCGTTTTTGATGATTGAAAACGCTGAAGTAGTGTGGGCGCTGGGCATAAACATAGCTAAAGTTATGCGTCGTCTCTTATTCCCTATGTCTCTTACTTACTTTCTTTCTTTCTGTCTGTATTTACTATCTCTTCCTTCGTTTCTCAATTAGTTTCTTCACCTCTATCACTTCTCCGGTGTCTGTCTACCTGTCTTCTGCCCTCCATCAGTCTCCCTCCTTCCATTCACTGGCTGCCCCAGGTGCCTGGCTACTGTTCCCTGCTTTGGCCTTTGGATATAAAGCTGTAGGTTAGCGATAATCAGCAGTCAAACAAATAGCTCTATCTGCAGTTCAGCCGTCACACTTCACAGCACCAATGCCTGCTCAGACCTGGCTCTTACTGTTTGCAAAGCAACGCTGGAAGTTAATGCGTCATTTACCACACGTTGCCAGGTCTGGGTTCATAATACTTATCTTCACAATTGTTTCAAGAAGTGTGGCTCCACTTGATTCAGTGTTACTTGTGTTTTGGTTCGTGCAGTAGATCTTCAAATCCAGAGAAGAAATGGTAAGGATTTTAGTTAGATGTGACTGAATCCAGCCACAAAGTATGTAACTATGCAAAGAGATGGAAGATGTAGGAAAATGTGATGCACATTTGTTTGACTAACTGGCTAGTACCCGTTTTTCAGGAACATAATACTCTTGATGCACATTATGACTGCGGTTAATGGAGATTATGATTATGTAAGGAGTCAGATAAACCTGTCGACTAGATTAAATTGTGAGTAGTAGTGTTAAAACACACCCTGAAGTATTTCGCTTGCCCTTTCCTTGCAGATTGAGTGAGCATGTCTGAGCCTGTTTGTTCTTGCACTGTTCTTTCAAAATGACCTGCGGGCTGATTTTTGTCTGAAATGGCAATTTTTTTTATCTGAACATGTTGTTGTGCTTCGGGATCACAGAGTGTATGTGTGAAACTGAAACATACAGTATGCCAGCATGCACCGATGCACAGTCAGATCTGTCCTTCCCACGCAGATTTGAAGACCTCCAGCAGCGCTTTTACATCTCTCACACCTCCATACCATCCTACTCCAGACTCTGCCCCATTTTCTTTTATGATCATCTAATTACACCTTCAAGCACAAGTATGAGAATTTTGTTCCACCAGACAGATTGCAGGGTTAGAAGATGTTATAGTGCAGGGACGTGGCACGGATCCCAGTTAACTGTGTGACTCACTGGGCAAACGGCTCTGTGTCTCCTAACCTTTGACCTTGTTTACTGGCAGAAAACAGGAGACGCATTGTGGAAGATGGAGTGAGGAAGCAGGTAGAAACCAGACGCTAATGCACATGATAAAAACTTTTCTAACAAGTGTTTAAGTTAATAAGTTGTTTTGTGCAATGTTTCAGAGATTTGGGAAATTTCCTCCAATCACAAAATGTCCCCAGAACCAGACTTTGTTTTCAGCCAGGGATTTCAGTTGATCACGGGAAGTGCAAGTTAGGTAGGCATCAGTCATTTCCTGATCGAAAGAAGAAGTTGATTTGTGTTTTTCTGAGCAGCTGGTTCCTCTGATGTAAACCACGGAGCTTCTCACAGACACTAAATCTCAGCGATGAAGCCGTATTCAAACAGAAGTGTTCAGAAAACGTTTTTCATGCTTGCGGCCAAAAACATCTTAGCTGAAAGTTATGAGCTGCTGAGTATTCACAACCCATTGAAATCAATCTTCACCTCTTCAGTAAGTGCTGGATCAGCATGACGGCATCACTCAGCATTTCCAACAAGCTATATTGTAACATTAAGCCTTGAGCAACTGTAGTGCATCTGGCTTGTACTGTGTTGATACTTGCAGTCATTTGCAGATTGAGTGTCTGATAAATGCCTGAATTTTGACGAGAAAAATATATACAAGCTACCGATTTAGGCTGTTAAAACATTTTTTGTCAGAAAAAAATGAAAGATTGAGCACTGAAGAAATACAATATTCAGTTAACTAACCACCATGTGTTGTTGTACAGCTCCTCGATTTTAAAAACTCGTAGGCTGGTCAGATAGTGACAGTGGCTAGTGAATATTTGAGTGCAGGTTTCATGTGGACAGTCTGGGGTAATGTCCATTAGGCTGGCACAGAGGGGTAAAGGGGTGTCTAATGTCTAGATGTGTAGTGTAACTCAATACTGATGTTGGGCTTGGAATTACCACCAGCCTCCAGTCGTGACTGTGGTCGCTGAAGCCTTTCAGTTCTGCCACCGTAGTCAGGCTTCCTGCGTGTCTGTGTCCCATGGGAGACACCACAAAGTTCCCCAAGCTAACCATGTTCTAACTCGTTGTCTGTTAAACTTGAGGGACAACACAACAGTTTTTTGCTAAAAAACCTTTCTGCTATCTTGTTTATCAGCAGCGAGCACAAAAGGCCTTTGAGAGAAGTAGAGTAGAAGCCAGTAGGCCTTGATTCAGATAGTGACAACCTTGATGAACACAAGCTTAATGAATTAGTTAGATTGATAAACAAGAAGTGGGCATCAACATGTCATTGTTTGCTTGCACTATATTTTAAATTAATTCTACAAATTTCTTTAATTGGACCACTAATAATAATAAAATATAGAACTGTTGTGAGTACAAAACAAAGTACATAGTAAAGTGCTAATCTAAGACTGTAAAAGTAATGTGAAGTCAACAGAGGCAGAATGCTGCAAAAGTGTTAAACATCCAATACCTTAATGGAGCCCTGTGGTGTTTTCTTGTAAACAAAGATTCTGATAAAGGTTAACTTTGCAGATTTTCAACTGGCTTTGTATCGTTGCATTGTGGGTGGTATGTGCAAATGAATGATGTTTGGCTTCCCTCCATGTTGCTGGCGCTTGGAGCTCACCGCTCATTTGCCAGCGAGACCCGGCGGGTGAGCAGGGAGCTCTAAACATGGAGCCACAACGGCTTGTGTTTATCTTTCAGGTCAAACAAAGTGTTGTGAATACATTTCCTTCCATATAAAACATTATCAAAGATGATTCATTTTTACATTTTGACACCTGCATCGTTTATATGATGGATGTATGAGGGTGAACTGGATACCATGTTCAAAGGCGGCGCCCCATTCATTTTGCTCACTTGGCACATAAAATAGCTTCCTCGCGGTTCTGCATTTTTAAACCCACTGAGCATGCTCAGTAGAGTCCGTCTCCATCCGAGCCGATCTGAGACTTCCTGTTGGCTCCCTGCACACATGATTGGGACAAAATAATTGAATCATACAGTTCTTCTAGACTTACCAAATGTATGGGACCGAATAGATCAAATTCTGATGATACAAAGCGTCATTTCGGGGAGTTGTGATGATGATTGTGTGCGTGCACAAGGGCTTGGCGATATGGAGAAAACCAAATATCAGTATATTTGTGACCATACACCTCGATATCAATATTGCTACGATGTTGTAGGGTTGGCTATTGGTGCTAAAATGAGATTTTTGATAAATAATCATGAGTAATGTGGATATAACGGCTAAGTAGGTAAATGCAAACAATAGAACAATCTGGTAAGATCAGAAAGTTACATTACTTCACTTTATTGCAGCCTTTAAAACCAAGAAAAGACTTGTGCAATATTACAATATCCAAAATCTAAGATGATATCTAGTCTCATATCGCGATATCTATATATCGATATATTGCCCAGCCCTAATGTGCACCAGAACAAACAACGGGAACCCGCTCATAACTTTGCTCCATAGTGCTACTAGTGGGCAAAATCCCACAGGGTACACTGAGTTCTCCCTCTACGTCTGAAGGCCTAAGTGTTTCTGAACAGCCGCACTTGAGGGCAAGACAAAGTGCTCTTACAAGCACTGAAGCATACTGACACCTTTAATCCCCGTTTCCAACGCAACCTGCAGCAGAAGAGCAGATTTCGAAAATGTTGTATATGCATGTAAGAACAAAAAAAAGAAAAAAGTCAGCATTCCGTATGTCTAAAACGTTGTGCAACAGTTCTCTGCAGTCAACCACAAGTTTAAGTTACCCAAGAAAAATAGCATGAATAGTTTTCCGCCTGTGTCATTTAGTAGAAGCAGGAGTCGCATGTTTCATAATTGATTGTGTCTCACTCTGGAGCAGAATGTGGCCAGCTAAGTGATGTAGGTCACCCAGGACAAAAACACCTCTTTTCCAGACTTGAATCTTGCCAATATAGACAATTTGTCAGGATGGTTATATCACAGCTCTCAGCAGGTTTGGAAAGTGTGGTAAAATGGCTTTTGATAAGTTCCATGTCTCGTTTGTCTGGAAAAATCCATTAAGGAAATCCATCATGAGAAAGTAGGAGGAATAAAACTGACTTTAGAGCTGAATACAGTCAGCTCTGTTTGGATTTGTCATCAACCAGCTCAAACTACTGGGCACATACCACATTTCACTCTGCATGACTGGCCACCATCAGGGTTATAATCTTCCTTTATGTTGTACAGCGTGTTCCCGGTATTACAGTCAGCACCGTGACACATCACAGTAAAAGTAGAGAAAGGATGAAGGATTAGTCAACGTTTGAATCATACGAAGCCGTTCCCATGACTTCAGACACCAGGAGATCTTCTTCCGCGTCCAACGAAATCGATAGAGTGAAACAAAGACGGGCTTGTCCCACTGTGCCGCCTGCTGAGTGTGTTTGTGTGTGTGTGTGTGTGTGTTGTAGTGTGACCATCAGCTAACACGGCCTGGTTGGATTATCTGCCCATGTTTGTTTTTGCTGAAGCAATCCTCACTCCAAACATAAACACCGCTCATGTCTCTTTTTCTCTAATGTTTTCTCTCAGTCTCTCTATCATCCTTACTTTCTCTCTCCCTCTTTGACCCTCTGTTTTGTTTTCTGTCTTTTCTCCGTCTCTCTGTCGCCTCACTCTGTTTATTGATTTCTCTGTTTTGTTATTGTTCTTCTTCAAATATAGAGCGATGTGCGCAAATAGTCATATATAGTCTGCAGGAACCCAGTCTCCTCTCTCCCTCGCTGGGAGATGCAGGTGGTTTGGTGTCGGGGTCGGCCTCCTTTCCAAGCACCACATGCTGACTTAGAGATTTCTATCTCGTGGTGTTATGTCAGGTCAGCACTTTGAACAAAACTCTTGGGGCTGCACAGTTATGGTCTAAATGATATCTCGGATTAATCTGCTGGATGTTGTGATCTTGGTAATTAGGTTTGGCGTTCCTTTTTTTCTCATTTTAACATCACTTTTTGGGCTTTTTGCCTTCAGTTGACAGGAAACAAGGGGGAGAGAGAGAGAGAAGGGGGTTTAACGTCTTAACCACTTGGCCACCAGGACACCCCAGGGTGGGTTCGTTTATGAAGAGCACGATTGATGGAATGATTACTTAATCAAACTGCAAAATATTAATTGGCATTAATTTTAGTAAGCAATTAATTGTTTAAATCTTTTTTTTAAGCAGACAAGCAACATTATTTGATTCTTGCTGCTCTTCTTTCTTTTATATAGTTTTCAATTGAATATTTTTAGGTTTTGGATTGTTGGTCAGACAATGAGGTGAGAGTCACCTTGGGCTCTAGGAATGCTGCGATTGGCATTGAAATAATACACCAAACAATTAATCGTTTAATCAAGAAAATAATTGATTCAACTATGAATATTATTGTTAGCTGCAGCATTAATTTTGTGCCACTAACATAAATCCATATGATATTTTTGATGATTCTTAGTGAAATGCTTTATTTTGATTTGATAGGGCCTGGTGGTATTTTAAAATTCATTACATGAAATCATTTGAAGCCCGTCTTAACTGGCTGAGGTGTGATTGTGAAACAAATTAATGTGAGGACAGAAAAGGGTTTACAAAATGTACTGGGCCCTTAATGCATTGGATATCACCAGTGAGCATGTACTTTATATAACCCTCGAAATGTATCGCAAGGGCAACTGATAATCTGAAGCAGTGTGTGTTTTGTTGACCTGACATCACAAGCTGTGGAAAAACAACCTTTAGGAAGTTTTTCTTGTCGTCCCGTTTCATTGTCACTGCACATGAAAAATAAGCTGTACATCCCTCTGAGCCCTGGGTTCAAAATCTCCCAGAAGCCTTTGAGGGGAGGAATAAACTATCATTATGACATTCCAAACATTTCCTTGACCCCCTTCGCTCCCTTTTTTCTTTCCCGAGTGATGTCAGAGTCCCAAATTTCCAAGCCATGACAGAGCACTTTTGCAGACAGCCCAGAGGCCAGAGCCTGGTGCAGGAAGGGGCGGGCCCTTTCACTTCTCATTTCCTGTGCCACAGGAAGCACATTCCTCAGCCGCTGACAGTACGACAGCAGTAAAAAATAACAGAGTGTAACTGCGAGTTCCCGGCAGCAGGCCGGTCTCCAGGAACCTCTTAGAGCAACTCCTATGGGAGTTGTCTCAGGATATATATATGTGTGTGAATGTGTGTGTGAGAGAGAGAGACAGGTTTACCACTCTTTCAACTCCGTTCTTAAAATATTTATGAGTAAAAAATAGATTTGATGAAAGTATTTTCCCCGTGTATTGCCACACTTTTTCCAATATAGTATAAGAGAACGCCAGCTCGGCCTCTGGACTGTATAATTGTTATTGTGTGAGCCAGAGAGACTGTTTTATTCTGAATTTACGATTAGAAAACTAAACCTTAATTAAATGTTAAACTAATGCTTTTTCACAATTTAAGAGACAAAGGCCTAAAAAGGCAGGAGACCTCTGTGTGTGTTTCTTTGTGCCAAGCCTTTGACTCTGACGTGTTTATTGACTTTGTAGGATTCATAGCTCTGAGGTGTTTTAATAAAACTGCCCTTGTTGTCCACAGTCAGCCTGTTAAACTGATAAGACTTCATATGTGTCGGACTCACTATGAGTGACACACAGCCGCTCTTTGTCTTTGTGTCCTGCCTGACTCCATCTGGCCGGCTTCTGTTTGACGTATGTGAGCGACGCGTGTTACTCATATGTATTCTTCTAGCTCCCTGACTCTTTGTGTGTGTCTGACTCTTTTGCTCCCGTAGGACAAGGGAAAAGGAAAAGGTTTGGTGAAGAATGCCGCCCTGGAAGAACAAGACGCTCAAAACCTGGAGGTTGTCGCCTTCTGTGAAGACGTAGCAACGTAAGATCCTTCCTGTTGGCATGAATAAATAAAACCCCTCCTTTGACACTTCTTGACCTTCTTTGCTTTGTTTGAGTGCTTTGTAACATTTTTGACATTAATAATGACATTTTATAGATGCACAAACTCAGTTCTACACCTGCCAACCTGTGACACTTATAGGAAAAGAAAGTAATAACAGAGACAGTTTAGATCGGGCCTATTCAACTGGCGACAAGCGGGCCAACTCCAACCGCCAATCAGGTCAGACCGGCACGTCGATCGGTTCGCTTTACAATTACAAATAAATAAAATGGAAAATGTGAAGAAAAAAAATCCCGTGAGTAAATTTTACCAGACTAAATCCTTAATTTTCTCACGCAGTGAAAAACAAATTCATAACTGATAACGTTACAGCGCAAAAAGAGGACACTGACCGAGCACGGACAGACAGAGCAGCACAGTGCAACAGCAAGTTATTCAGACCATCAGGAGGAAAGTGAGAAATATACACAACTCTATTATACTGTAAGTTATTCCCATGCATGCTGCTCAGAGTAATCTCAGTCAGCGTGCGTATGCAGGGCAAGAGTGAGAGTATATTAATATGGTTACGGGGACGCTCTGTGTCTCTGTTACTCTGAAAGGTTCTGGAGATATACGGTACTATTCTTGATGGATTCTTGGGTTTTCATATCATCCTCAATCTAACTGAGCTAGATCAGTGCAGGTGTGTGTTTCCTGACTCGATCCAAGAGGCTAGGTGGTGTAGGAATTGCAGGACATTTGTTTTAAATAACTTTTGTTTTCTGGGGGAGGACAAGGACATGTTCTTGTTTGTTTGGCTTCGGCAGTGAGTCTAGTTTAGGTTTTACATTGTACAACACCCTTCATTCATCACCCTCATCCATCTGATAACACTGATTAACACCCATCATTACTTTTTTGGGTTATTGTATGTTAAGTATTAAACCACCTTTCAGTTTAAAACCGTGTATCTCCCGTTGTTTTTGTCATAAACCCAAATATTGTACGAATTGGAATTTTGATCTGATGATGATTGATCTGATTCATCCTCTGGGAACCCTGAATGTCTGTACAAAATGTCACGGCGAATCCATCGAGTAGTTGTTGAGATATTTCAGTCTGAACCAAAGTGGTGGACCGACAGACCAACGTTGACGTCTCCAGAGGCATGACGCTACCATGACCACAAATAGTATTTTTTTCCTTGTTTGTATAAATGCATGCTTACATACACATTTTCCTGCATATATACACATAATTGCATGTTTTGCAGCTCCGTTCGTTTCCTGAGGCCGTATAGAGTCTCTCACTCCAGTAGTTAAGTTTGGGTGGAGTGATGATGAAGCTGCGCTCAGGGAATCCGCTTCCATTACGATAACGGAGTCAACGCCCGCCTTCGGCCTGCTCGTTGGTCAACTCTCGCTCTACATAGTCAATTACAAGTAACTTAACCTCATAATGAAGAAAATGTTAAAATAATTCCATAGCGTTTTCGTCATCTTTTACCCTCCCAACTACCCAAGCCAACAGTACCACAGAGACGGCATTAGGGGCAGAGTGATGTGGAGGCTATTTCGAGTAGAAATGGTAAATTTCAATTGGTTTTATGTAACCATATCAGTTTAATACTATTTTCATTCACATTTGCTTTTCCTCCTCTCCTTCTCCCCTCCATCCTGTTATTTCTGTTATACTGCCCAGAATGCATCCAATATTCTCATCAAAGCGATCTGATCCATATGGCAGGCTGGCTCTGGCTGCCCCTGACGGGCTTTCACCGGCCAAGTAGGCCGAAATACTGAAAAAAAAGCGTTGACTCTTCTCTGTTGTGATTTTTTTTTTCTACCAGTATGCGCTCCAAATTCCCTCATGGCGACATGTTCACCAACCCCGGCTTCGTCTTGAGCCCCGTCATTACCCAGAGAGACAGCGGAGGGGACAATAGCTGCTCTGTGAAGGTCTCTATTGAAATCTCAGAGTCTCAGCAGCCCGTAACCTTCACCTGTGACGGTAAGCATCCAGTGAATAAAAGTGTCTGTCATGTGAGCCATCTTTGAAACAGTTCAGCAGAATAAACAAGAAGCATATGAAGATTTTACACTGCCTTTCCTCTGTATTTTAGAGATTGAATAGACATACAGTTAATTGCAAGAATGGCCCATTGTTAAGAACTACAGCTGATACATCATCACATTGAAGTCAGCCAAAAAAGAAACCGTGTGCCCCCTTTGCCTTTTAAGAGCGAGCAGCTCAGATTGCAGATATGAGAGCTCTGAAGGAGGAAACGACATGCACAGCTGCCAAACTCTTTACCCCCTCCCCACCTCATTTTTTTCTTCTTTTTCTTTTCATTTTTTTTTTCCTATCGTGGGAAGTACACTACGTTCCTTTTCCGCACAAATAAAGGTTTGTCCCCTCACATGGCGTGCCCACGTCGAGCAAAAAGGGCAGGAGACTTGTTTTTTTTTTGTTTTTTTCAAGCGCCAACTCAGATCTTTGCTTTCTTTGCCTGGGTGTTTTGGGAGCTGTTATTGGCTAACCCCTCGTTATACTCACACACAACTACAACCACTGTGATTGACATGTCTTTTGGGATTTGAAGCCAAGCACACTGGAGGCTGTCAGCCAGTCCTATGGGCTTTTCTGTTAGGCATATTATCCCAACTGTGTGACCAAGTTCACCGCTGTCTCTGTGGGTCCCTGAGGATCAGCATCAAGGCCCAGACACACCAAACCGACATCAGAGAGCTAGCGGCGACAAAGGCCGCCCGTTGCGTCGCCTCACGTCGCCTGGGTCTTGGCCAAAGAGTTGCACTGGGACACACCACAAAGACGACAGCCAACGGCCGACTACCACGTACGTTCTGCGCCTGCGTGAGATGAAATAACTCTCCCTACTGCTCTTCACCAGCAGGTAGCGGTAGTCTGTATTCCTCATTCAAAAAGGGAAACCAGAAGGCCGAGGACTGCGGATATACAAGCTGTTGTTATGATACATACGAGAAACAAATCAGCGTTTGCCGACAATTTTAACACGGCTCTCACTCACCACTCAGCTTCATTCCAGATGGCCAGTTTCTCTTCTCTTGTACTGATTCGTTTTAAGCTGAACAGCCAATCAGAGTGACTTCTCTCACCGACGCGCTCCGCCGCCGATTCAACATGCTGAATCGACCGAAAAACCTCTGACACGGGCAGACTAGAGCCGGCGGTGCGGGACAGACCGCAAAAACTAGGCCGACAGACGCTCACTTATGGCCCCAAACTGACCGACGGCCAACTGGCGGCTTGGTGTGTCAGTGCCTTTAGGCCACAAAGTGTGCATGTGTTGATGTAAGTCCAAGTTTATTGTCTGTATCTATCTAACAACCCCACTGACTTTTTCCTTGTGTGACAGCCAACCCATACATTTAAACGTAGTCAAGCCCTAAGCACTCTCTAGTGTGCCTACTGTATGTAACAGACTGTCCCACTGACCCATTCACCTCTCTGTATAGCCCAGTTCGACAGCAACAACCTATAGGAAGTGTATTTACTACTTTCCTCATCCTAATTGAACTTTCCTAGTTTTCCTAGTCTTCCTGCTTCTGCTGAGTTCACCTCCAGTAATCCTGCTGCCCTGGGGGTCACTTCCTAGATGCGTTTCCTTCTTTCCTAGTTTGATGTCTAGTTGGTCGTTTCCTGTTTGACTTCCTATGTTGTCAGCAGCGTGTTGTTGACCCACATTGTTGGTGTTTGGATTGCTCTGGTTGGTCATTGCTGGAATCTGCTCTCTGGAAACAAAAGGCCTCAGTTCTACTCAAAGCTTTGATAGAAGGATTGAGAGAGAGAGAGAGAGAGAGAGAGAGAGAGAGAGATAGAGGACAGGAAGGGTACATTCTTCATTTCTTTCTGTCTGTCTCTCTCGCTTATTCTCTTGCCTTATTTCTGTTGCTTCTTTCCATTTTACTTTTGCTGTCAAAGACTTCCCATCGCCTGTTTCTCTTTCTTTTTTTCCTCAATTTGTCTCCCCTCCCTTCTCTCGCATGACAACATTCTCCTCCACCCTTGTTTCCTTGCTGCATCTCCTCATCCCTCTT
Source organism: Sebastiscus tertius (assembly GCA_916701665.1). Lineage (NCBI taxonomy): Eukaryota > Metazoa > Chordata > Actinopteri > Perciformes > Sebastidae > Sebastiscus > Sebastiscus tertius. Next base: position 2,586 of record CAKAOH010027625.1, on the reverse strand, counting down.
TCACTCCTCTCACTCTTCATTTTGCACTGTTGTCCTAAGTCTCCTGATCCTGTCATCACTTCAGAGACGATACAGATTAACATGAGACACAAGACATTTATCACTTTCCTCTCTTTCCTTGTCAGTTTTTCTCTCTTGCCTCGCTCTGCTGTCATCTTCTGTCTGTTTTTTCTTGCCATTTCTCCCACAGACTGTCTCTTCTCTTAAGCTTACCATCTCACTCTTCTGTTTCTTTCTAACTTTAATCTGCTATGGATATCTGATGCTAAATTGTGCAACGTTTACTCACTATTGCAAAAGGTTGTTATATTTACTTGTGAGTGATTATCTTGTGTAATTATGTGGAAAGTTAAAAAAGCTGTTGAGTAAAGACTGATGTAGTTTAACAAGATTGGTTTAATAAATAGTTGAAATACATTGCCCAACAGTTCAAAAAGGAGATTAGGTTCAAACATCTGTTGTTACTGCTGGTGTCTTCTGTAGTTGCATCTTTGCCTTTAATCTTTATAATTATCTGTATCTTTCAAGACAGGGTTTAGACACGATTCTTCCAGGGCCTGGCTGCGAACTACTTGGATTCTGGGGATTCCTAACATACTGTGGCTGTAGAGGGGAGATGGAAGGAGTGAGAGAGGGGAAAAAGACAGAAATGCATAAAAAGAGAGAGAATGCAGAGAGGAGGAGGAAGGGAGAGTAGAGAAATACTGAGGGAGGGAGTCGGGGGAAGAGAAAGTGGTAAAGGTGCAGAGAAAAAATTAAAACGAGACAGATTAAGACGTTGTAAAATTGATGACAGAGGAAAGAAATACTGGGTGTTGTTGGGCTCGGGTTACCGGCTGCGGCTTAGAGGATATCGGAGAGGAGGGAACACCATCACGTTCCTCATTTCAGACGTAAAGACAAGAACTTTTTTTCCTTTTATTGGTGAAGTAACGTGACAAAATACAATATACATTGACTACACTCAATACATATGCACAGACATACAGGCGATAACAGAGCAGTTATGATGATGTATGTGATGATATGACAGGAGTCTGGGGGTAGAGATTAGATCGGATTAAGCAGGGTATGTGTGTGTACGTGTTGGGATGTTTGCATGAGAGGCAGTGATATGGATCTGTGTTTAGGGATACTGGACACGTTGGTATGTGGAGTAAGGAGTAGGATGTGTGACGGCGAGAAAGAAGACAAAGTAGTGATGTTATAGTCGTAATAAATATATGATGTCACTGGCAAGAACTTCACTGACTAAGGTTAGCTAGGTGTACCTAATAAACTGGCAACTGAGTGTAAATTAAAGTGAAGATTTTCAAAAGGTACAACAGCCAATCTACCGTGATACAACTTAAAGGAATGATGCATCTTGTTACAATTTGTTTCAAGATGTTCCTATGTTATTATGTCAAGGATAACATGCAGATTTTTTTTGCGTTCATGTGACGTGCCGCGACATGCTGCAGATTTCAGCTGTAGGTGAGAATTCAGCAGAAAAAAGATAAGTTCTTTACATCATGGAGTCTCTGAAGCTACTACACTACGCCTTAATCATGACTTTGTATGCATTTCAGCCTTAAACTCTTACAGTAGAACGGTGTAGTAGAAAGTGTAACATTGTACTTTTGCTTCTAATTATTGTTTTCCTTTTGCCTCTTTGTCTCCTTTTGTCTCTGAATCTGTCTGACAGTTGGACTTGTTACAGAAGCTGTTTGCTCTGAGTCATGCAGGAATTACATCAGTCCTCTTTTACATCTGAAACATGTTGGTCCTGGGGATTTAACAAGAGCTTTATTCTGCTATGTCGCCAGCACCTCCCATTGTGGATCCTACATGACACTGACTGGACCTGAAATGTGCTCCATAAGTTACTTATTACACTAGTTATTGAGGAGTTATTGTGTTACATCCCACTTTACTCCCTAGTCCTTAGACATGGCATCCTCTCATGAGTGTGTGTTTGTGTCAGATTGACCATCAGTATTTTTGCGTGTGCCCATATGTGACCTCGCCAACACCGTTCCCCAACCATGTGTGAAATGGTAAACGGCATGCGACGGAGGAGTGGTGCCTTCAAAAATGCCCTGCTGGGAATTCCCTCACCACCTCAGAGCGCTCACAAAACGAGGCGTAGCCTGTCTTAATTGCTTTGCTACAAAACACTGCAGCGCATGTATAACCCCGGCGACCACCGCCGCGGCCACACAGGCATACAGGACAGTGAAGCCAAAGCTTCTGGTGTAAAGCGGTAAGAAAAGACGCACCATTCCTCTGAAGGGTGGAGATCTGTTATTGCCGTAGCCAGGGGTGGTCTCCCTCCCTGTGTGTCTGTTAAGTAACCTGAGTGTGTGTGTGCTTAGTCCAAAGCTGAGATGTGTCTGTGTATAAAGTGTCTGTCTTTGTATCTGTCTGTCAGTGTTTATGTATATCGCCAAGGTTAAGAGCGTGCTAAAACCTCCTTAGAGGAAGCTAAACACCAGAATAATCTGCCATGTATCAGGTTACGCTCTCCGCCCAGTCTTCCCTTTGCCAGACACATCAGATATCAGAGCATACACAAACAACTAGAGCTGACCCCAAATCCCCCCC